>JAUBNY010000700.1:3693140-3715294 GCA_032275445.1 Crypturellus soui
ACCTGCAATGTCCATGTGTTATTAACCCAGCTCATTTGATTTCTGAATGGCTGGGGGACAGATGGCCACTCCTGACAGCCATCCCTCCCACTCAGGCTTAGCCCCTATGTTTTGCCAGCTTGTATCTGAATAACTCATAGTCAGAGAAAACAGATGTGGGGCTATCCTTACCCAATGGCTTTGATGTGTCCTACATAATCCTGTTACAAACAGGTGCCAGAGCCAGAGTTTTCATTAATTTTAATATATTTTTCCTGAGGGGAGCAATTTTACTATTTAGGAGATTCATCATCTATTACATTCCTAGCATGAAATAATCTGTATTATGTTATTACTGCTGTCTTGGACAATTCCCTGTGAGCTCGGTTGTATCTTTGGCTTCAGGAGATTGGGATTTTACATAAGCCAAATCACTCTGTATTTCAGTTTCCCATTTTTTTCTATCCTATATCCAGGCCCTACAAAATAGAGTAAAAGAATCTTTGTAAAGATTAAAACATATTTTTTAAAGCTGTGTGAAAGTTTTCCTGATCTTTTTTTTTTCATTATTCCACATATAGCTCCTTAGCAAGAATGTGTGATTTTGTGGAGAAGTGTAGAAGTATTAAATAATGAATGCTTATTTCACTTCATGCTTTTATTTTACTTCGTGATGATCATCCAGACTGTAATTTTTTCTTACTAACTTATAATTAGGTAGGCTTCTTAAAGAACAGTAGAACCAATCTGAAAATAAGAAGATGCTTAGATGGTGAAAAACAATCTCTCTCTCTTGAAATTTAGGAAATCACATGTTAGGTTAAGTTGTTGTGTTGTAATATCCGCAATCTAATAAAAGGAGCTGGATATCTCCTGGAGAAAATTACTGGAGTCAGTTATTCGTATTCCAGGAAGGTTGGCTATCGATCCAGAAATCACAGTGAAAGTGTTTCTGTCATGACTAAGAGCCAAAAAGTCACGTGTTTATTGTTTTAAAGTACCTTATCTTTATGCCAATCTTTTGAAAATTACAAAAAGAACTAATTCTGCAGGAAACTGCGCCAAAAGTAATGATCTGGTGGTATATAAAGGGAAAATGTCTCAGTAAAATTTGTAAAGATTTGTAAACTTCTGTAAAATTGTTTGTTCCTGGCATATTTGGTGGGCTGTTAGCAAGTGCTTGGCTCTCTCAAGACAACTGGATAACACTGAATTGACATTCGTAGACTGTAACAGAAAGTTGGCTACAGGCCGAACTCCACCTTCTCAGATAGGGAGGGCTGTTGTTTGTGGTGTTTATGCGGACATGCAGTTACCCCTGCAATCAAATACTTTAGAGGCTGGTGCCACAGAGCACAGATATATGAAAATATCTTGTGCTTCAGGGAGAGGGGGTCTCCCATCCATTTCACTGCTTGGTGCAGTGGAGCTGAGGCGGTTTCTCTGCATTCCAGACTTTTCACTGTTTTGAGATCGAAAGAACAACTGCATGTATTATTCCTGCACATAAGTGAGCTCCTTCTTCAGTCAGAGTGATGAACAGAACCTTATTAAACTATTTGAATAACATTTAGAAGCACGGCCACAATTCAGTCTCATTATAGCGATTTAAATAAACATTACTTTCCTGTTTCTCATACTGCAGTCAGGAGCAGGTGTTGATTCTCTGTAGGGACTCATAACCTCATTCCTTCTTGTTTTCTTTATTTCTATTAGAACAAGCTTTAATCCTGAAATAATTTGCAAAGCTGGAGGCTGTTCTTTGAATGTTCAGGGTCTGAAGATTGTCTGAGTTTTTCCTGTTGCTAATTATTTTCTCGGTTTGTCTTGGCACTTTGCTCTGGATAATGAGTGTTTACCCTGAATTCCCTGCTGGCTATGCTGTGGAAGAAATAAGCACACAGACAAGATATCAGTAGCAGAGGAAATATATCCAATTAACTACATTCCATCAGTGAATTAATTTCATTAGCATCTTAAAATTGCTGTGACTCAAATAGAAATTGGCCTGAAGATTTCGGATCTGGTTTTTAAAAACCCAACATTTATGGTTTGACAGGGTGATATTTTGGTTCATGTCCTGTATTAAACAGTAGAGGTTGGATCACATCTTGGCATCAGATACCAACAGCCATCCAAAATTTTGCAAGTGCCCAAATCTCTCATTCTGATCTTTCCACTCACCTTTTTAACTCTCTTTATGTAAAGAGAGGATACACAAATTATTCAGTCATGAGAGTCTTCTGTTTCTCAGTCCATTAGCTTGATGAAATAACCCTAAATTGGAAGAAGGACATGGATTAATATTCCTGAGAATTCATTGTTTTCTTTATTAAAAACATTATTGCTTCAATCATGGACTTATAATAACCATTAATGTTGTTGCATAATTATTGATCCATATATTTATTTTGACTCAGCAAGCAAGAGTCAAAAAGAGGTTAGGTAATAAAAAAAGAATTACTAATAAAAATGCAACAGAAAGAAGCATTAGAAGCACTACTTGTGCTTTCAAATTAGAAAGTGAATCAGATGGAAAAATATTTCCTACAAAAATGAATGCTTTATGAATTAACTGCCAAGTAATGCCTGGGAAAACAATGTTAAAGTGGCTTAAACCAACATCCTGTTGAAGGTCTGTGAATTACCTTAGAGCTGGGGAAGAACAGTCATGTGATTTTGCCTCCCTCCCTCTAAAACTTGTGATTTTTCAGCTGAACTTTTAAATACGCTCACTGAGCAGCCACAGCCATTCACTGCAGGCCATTTTATTAACAGAATGATGCCACCGAACCATAAAGAAAGGTTTTCTGAGTTTCAAGTAAGAACAGACAAGGATCATGTTTTTAAATTTGTGTCTTCCAATATTTGATATTGAATACCCTCACTGTGGTGTCCTGGACTGCACATTTCCTGTTTTTGTGTTTCTCTGTTGACTAAAATGTTCCATCACAGTGCTCCATTTAATCTGTGCAGACATTTCCAGAACTGTTTTTCTGGTGTTGAACTAGGTTGTCCTGGGCTGTCTTTTACTGCTGTGCATGTCTAAAAATTAGCAAGAATCTATTGGGAAAAACAAACCAACCACCCTATTTTCAGAAACTGTTTCTATTATTATTCTCGTGGGATTAGAGAAGTCAACATTTGCATGTTAACAGTATTTGTGTAGCAGATGATAGTCATATTAAAATGAGAGAGAGCTCAAAGTCACTGTGCTTGAGCTTCATGAATTACAGTGCCTAACGACGAAGAAGCAAATCTGGAAATGAGAATTTGTCCTAAGTTTTCACTTACTTGCAGAAAAATATCTACTCTGTTAGGTACAATGGAAACAGAAAAATACCTCAACCTAGATGTCACTATATTCAGACAAGTATTGAAATTATTATGAAGATATTAAAAAGAAAAAAATGTAATCTGCAGGATTAAAAATTATACAACTGTAACTGGCTATCTGGTTTGAAATGTACTGTATAATTAATGCCTGGTGTTACGTCTGATACAAGAAATACCTGATTATCATTCTTTACTTGCTGAGATATGCATCTGGGCTTAGGCAGAGCTGTGACTGGTGAAATAGCATGGCAAAATACCAGTAATGACTGATAGGCTGATGTACGGAAGGGGACACCCTTTTCAGGAGATATGGAAGTGATGATCATACTGGTGGCATAGTATTGATAGCGAGTGTTATGAAGAAATAAATCAGATAAAAACAAATATGTCAAAATTGCTTTGTCAGGGATATAAAAGATTTGCTACGATTAGGTATAGAGACGGCTCAAAGTGCTTTCCAGATTCATGGAGGGAAGATAATAATATGAAATGTCACTGCAGGAGGTCAAAACTGTTAAGTAAGGACTGGAGATTTACTGCAGAGAGCTCATATGCTTAGAATTCATAGAGATATCTTTCATAGATAGCCATTAGAACAAACGAAGAAACTTTCAGATTATTTTTGGTTCAGATAAATAAAGAAAATACCATGAAATAATTTGTCCTAGTAAATAAGATGGGATTGTATGCATATGAGCTAAATTAGTTCAAACTAAATAGAGGATAAAAATAGGATGTTAACTATGGGCATATCACACCTTTAGAGAGACTGAAATTTAGGTGCTCACCCTATGATGCAATTGCAAATGAGCCAGTTTCCACCTAGAAGCAACATTGCAAGGTTAGTGGCCCAAAACTCAAGGCATTAGGCTGTACCGAGGACCTGGATAGTGATGGGCACATGGGAAAATAAGTGAACCTTATCTGTGCAAATGGTAGTGCCCTTCTTCATGAGGGACTCTGCTAGGTACAATGAATATGGGCTATTGGTTGAACAGGCTGGCTCTCTGGTCTAATTTTTCTCTTTCCTTTGTATTCTTACTTCTTTGGCAACCTCCTCCCCTACAGCCTATATTTTTCCTACCCCTCCTCTGCTCCTTTTTTCCTGCCAGCCTTGGCAGGAATGTTCCTTGGGGAACATTAATTCAATATTTTTTGAACTTGCAGTCTGTTCACACCTAAAACTTTCTAAGTAGAGTCACAAGAAAGCACAACTTGTGTACTAATCCAAAATAATGAGAGAGGACTCTGAGGTATGCCAATCGACTTCTGAAAGCCCTGCACTGACCAGAATAGCCATATCTTTAGAGATAAGAATCTCAGCACATCTGCCCTTTCTATGAATGCAGTGGTGCATTTCTGCTTGTGACTCATTCAGAAGGAAGAACACTCAAACCAGTTTGCATATGGTACTTGATTTTTTCTTTTACACAAATTACCTTTTTTTACATAACACATTTTACATAATTTACATAACACATGAATACTAGTTGTAATCTATCCTGTTAAGAGACTGATTCCTCCTCCCATTATTGCTGTATATTGAAATAAAATGTTTGAAAATGTTTTCTCCCTAATTTGTTCAGCCCTATAAGTGGAATGATACTGGATTTATGAGACAGCAACTTGTTTGCAGACCTGGGTTACAAGCAAGACACATGCAAAACTACCCCAAATACAATGACAGAGTAGGACTAAAGGCAGAACGCCAGCTCTGTATATCATACGAGGACATCTTCAGCAATTTCCCCAGATTTCCATAGCATATAAAACTGAGAAAAAAATAAAAGGAAGATATTTCATTCAGGGAAAGAGCAGTGGCCGCAAAACAGAGTTTTATTTACTGTTTTCTGGGCTTTCATTCTTCCAAAGTCAAGAGGAACTTTATATCTGAGGGAAGCATGTTATTTCTTGAGGAAAGATGCTATTTCAGAGCAGAAGATGACTGCAGAATGAAATAGCCATTTCCTCTTCAGCTCCAGAGACGATAAGCCTAGATTTGTTACAACTCTTTTCTGCTTTTCATCTGTTTTTTTGTGGGGTGGGGATCAGTAAATACCTCTTTTGTTGTTGTTGTTCAGTATTGCTTATTGTGACAAATGTCCACTGACAGGCACTGTCTTCCACAGGTGCTACTGCTTACTTCTAGAAACCCATAGGAGAAACATGTCGTTGTGGCACCATAGGGGCGTTATTCCCTGTGGCATTCATGCAAGTAGGCACAGGCTAGCTGGAGCTTTCCTCACCCTGGGAGAAAGCCAAGTGGGTGAAGCTGCTCTTTCAGCTCCCCCACAAATGCTCTCTGAATGAATCATCTGGCCCCAGAGCTGCATCTGCAGTCTTCTGCATTTATGTATATTAGATGTCCATCATAAACAACAGGCATACCAAAATAAATCTTTTTTTTTTTCCTAAAAGAAATATAGGTAGATACCGTGTAATTAAGGATTGATAAAGGAGCAGCTACATAGTCAATTTATTACTTCGAAATTGGTGTAGACTAGAACATGGTATCCTTTTATGCAAAATATGAAGATTAGTTGATGATAGTGCATTCCTCTCAGTGTACATGTCTTTCTGAATATTCTTCAGTGTCTTAATTTATTTCGTTGGAGCTCTGTTATCTGTTGGCTGTTATTTCATGAAGCAGAAAACAGTGTCTGGAACACACTGTCTTTACTACAAAAGTACTGAAGAAACATTTCCTAATGAGAACAGAATAGCTCAGCAGCAGCACAGCTATAAACACTTTTAACAATTTCTTTAAGAAATTATCTATTTTTTTTTAATAGTAGTCAAAGCTCAGAAAGGATGATAGGAAATTAGTAACTCATTTTTTATGACAAGTAAGATGTGACATTGCTGAGGAGGATATAATATTTTAAAAAATAGTGATTTTATTAATTCTTTGTACCTGAAGAATACAATGTACCTGAAGAATACTTTGTACCTTTGGAGGACTTACTCAAAGTCACAAAAAGTGAGGTATGTGTCAATTTTTTATTTATTTTGAGCAATGTTATGTATGATTTCCTCCACTTATGTTCATCCATTATTTATAATTGCAGTACCTTCTTGTCAATGACTTGGAGTGCATCCACTCTAACTGTAACCCTCTAACTGGAGGGTTTTCTATCCCAGCCTCTTGCAGATGTGCACCTTCCGTAGCATCAGTCACAGATGGGCTGCACAGCCTTGCCTCTCTTCCAGGAAATTAGCTTAACTTTATAAAAAAAAAAAGTATATAAGTCTCTTCAAACAGAGAAGCCCCCATGCTACAGGGATGGGTATATCCCATATCCAGTGAATAGAAGAGTGGAAGAGTGATAGTTTCTCTTTACATGGTTGTAATAACCACTCGTGACCTGAAAATTGTATGTTGCAATGCTAATACTATGGTAAAAATACATTAAAAGACCGCAGGAAGACTCATACGAAGGAGGTCGGAAAAGGAGGAGTAGCAAGGTAAATACGTGTTGACTCATACATGGAAGTACGAAAATATGAATAACTACTAAATTGTTTCTCAGCAAAATAGGAAATATCCTAAACACGGGGAGGAGTAATATTTTCTAGAACTCACTCAGTGGTGGTTATTTAGAAAATAGGGCTTCTATAAAATGTAAAGTATGTGTGGTTTTCTTACCCAGTTGTGTAACTAATGATTCTGTCATCACAGACAGAAAATGGTTTCAAGTTTCTGAGTGCACAAGGCAGCAGCTTGCCATGCCCTCCAAATAGTCAAATACCATCCCTTCTGTCTGCAGCTAAACTGGCCATTACACAAGGTGCTGTAGAATAAGATTGAGATTAATTATTTTATATGTAGTTAATATGTGTGAATATGAAGAAATAGGTCTCTGATCAAAAAGTGGAGAGTATGTGCATAAAGAGAGGGGGACATACATTTACTGGCCGGCATGCTGTATAGCAAAGTAAAGAATGACATGATGCTTCCTCTCTAAATCAGGCATGGTTGTGTATTCACTTGTGTATTCGTCTCACGCAGTTGAAATTTGCATTCAACGAACAGCTCCAAAAAGATGTTTGATTTTGAACCAGAACCTTTTTGCTTGGGTTATCAGGAGGTTAATCGCTCAATTAATATGACTGAGCAAGGAAAGAAAATGGAGGGAAAGACAAGTTGTAGGTTGGTTCTGCTTCTAAAGGCTGCACAGCCTGCGTGTTTTCCCATGGCCACCTTTCTGTCCTATGTATATATTTATGTCCCAAGTTTTATAATAGTTTAATCAGTGGTTACAGTTCAAATGCCCTAAGAGTATGTCAAAATGGCTACAAAAATTAAAAGGAAGATATCCACCTTGCTATATTTTTGACTTTTTGGTATTACATTTTGTTAATATGACTTAAGTCTATGTTTAGAACCTCTATGGTCTATATTAACTGATAAATTTATAATGTTTATTTTCTACTGTACTTTCAGGGAATACTCCAGGCTCAACAGTAAACAATAGTGCAATCACATAGTGAACTCTATGCGGTGTTCCACAGAGCAGATTACATGAGCCATTAGCCTTTCAAAGGAAAATTTAAAAATTAAGCAAGTACAAATCAACACAATCCAGATGGTTTCCAATTGTAAAGTCTCCAAATATTTTATGTGTTGACAATGACCGCCTGAGTTAGAACTATAATTTCCTCTGGCAAGAATAGTTATGTACATCCCACACAACCCATCACTAGCAGAGATAACAGCTCAGTGAAATGTTTTAGCTTAATCAACCTGCACACCGACATCTGCCTGTGGATAGAAGAGAACGTGTCAGCTGGCTTCAGGGAAGATTGAACACACAGGATTTCCTGCCTTCTCCCTAGCAGGACACCTGCACTGGCGTGTTAAATACACTCATAGGCTGCATGGCAAACTTAGCAGGGTTAGGGCACAAGCATGGTGTTATTCTTGCTGTTAATGTGCTCCCTGTAATGGTATTGGCTGGTGCCAGCTAACATTTTCCCCGATAATGATGGCATATTGTTTGTGGAAGAGCCCAGGGCCAGGCCATTCCCAGTTGACAAAATGGAAAAGGCTACCAGGAATGGAAAAGGTCTCCAGGTTTGAGTCAGGAAGAGAGTTTAGCCATACACGCATGAGTTATGCCGCATAACTTCCACTTCAATAAGTGAAAAAAGGTGTCTCTTCCCCGTTAGTTCATGGGTATAAGCATGCCCTAACTCTATGAAGACGTGAACTTTGTGCAAGGGGCCCTGCTAAATAAAGGCTGCCCTGAACCTAGGGCAGAGTGGTGCAGCCTGGTTTGTGTGCCCACTGCTTAGGCCCAGCTGATTAACAGGATCCATGTAATGTAACCGTGAGTCCGCGCTGGGACCTTTTTGATACCTTTATAATACAAGGCATTATTGAGCATGTGCTTTTCCAGTTCCAGTGTCTGAACAAAGGTGAGAACTGTGTTGCGTGGGCCACCAGGGTGCTGGTGTTATGGCCCAAGAAAAGGAGGGTGCATGTTGCATCCCTCTAGAATGTCACCTATGCCTACGTGGCCTAGAGAGATGAGGGCTTTGAGGTTTCAAAGCCTGCCGAGATAGTGCTGGAGGAGAGTGCATGGTGTTGCTAGAGGGAGCCAGTCTCTCAGTTTTCACACAGTCTTTAAAGGAAACTATTACCAGAAGTATTTCCACTTTATATGGGTGAGCAGTAAAAGGGCTATCAACTAACTACTGTGGACAGGCAAGACTCAGTGTTTAATATCACTGCTAATTTATCAACATATATATCCAAAGTGTTTTACATTACCATAGAATAATCGCACGTTTTGAAGAAGGGAAAATTATACTCTTTTCCCAAGTCATGTTGCCATGCATCCCAGTTTTCCAAGCCATGTCCCTTTTTCCCAGGAAGACTTTCACTTATTTGCTGCAATGCACATCAGCCATGTCAGAGCAGCAGTCTTTTCCTGGCTACCAGATATCTCCTATGGTCATACGTGTCTGTGTCAGATCAGCAAAACAGCTTAGAGGGCACTATAGTGAGTTGGATGCTTCTAGGAAATACTGGCTCTACAGCCAAAGTGCTGAACACGTTTCCATATGCAGAATCCACCCAACAGGCCCTGAAGTGCTGGAAATCCCGTCCCGAGTCACGGTAACCCTGTTTCCTGTGACATTGTGTCGTGACGGATGAGCATGCCTGATGCCTTAATCTTTGCATATGTTGGCTGTTTTCTGTTTATCTTGATGTAATTAACTGAACAGTCCCCATATTAGTTCATTTAATGTCATGAGAACTGATATCTTCCTTTTCTATCAGTTGCAGCTGTCCTTTCCTGATTTAACTCCAGTGCACACACTGTACTTCTTATAGTGACTCATATGCTGAAAAATGTCGTAACCACATGAAAACTCAGAAGTGACCTAGAGACAGCATACAGATGCATTCAGATATGTGAGTGATAAATAATACTTAATACAGACCAAAAAAATCACGGAAAGCTGGAAGGCCTAGCCAACAGAGACAGTGAATGAGAGCAAGATGAACTATTCGTCTTCGTATTTGTTAAGAATGGGTAACTTGGTATGTACGAGTAGATCCTTCCGACTGGCAAAATATATAGCTGATGTTCACAAAGAGTTTGCAGTGAAATTCCTGTGAACAAGCCTCAGGCCTGGAATTGTTAGAAAGTTTAAATTTTTTCCTCTTCATTATTCATAGGAAATAATGAACCCAGTGCTTCATGAACCATCTAAATCCCACAGGCCCTTGTGTTCTGCTATCCTCATAGATTATTCAATCTCTTATGCAGTTTGTTAATCCCTGTGGTGGTGGTTGTGGTGAAACAAGTCCAAGGTTTTATACCAAAAATATGTGAACAATAGTTCATTTCTCCCTTTTTTTGTGGGGAGGGAGGAGGTGAAGGGATGAAGCAAAGTGGTGGAAAAAGAGGGGAACCATACCTTATCACACTCTTTTTCAAATGACAATGGAAAATTAGAAATAAATCAGCAAAATTGCTTAATCCTCTTTTTCTTACCTAAATTGTACCTTCATCTAATAATATAGAATAATTTTGGATATAGAAATCTGAAATTCTCTGCATACTGAAATTGGAAACTGAAAAACTGAATCTCCACCATCCTTGAAACCTGCTTACAAATTAACATCTTGTGCCACCTGAATTACTCCAGTGTGAACCTTCATTGCCAACTATAGAGGGCAGGTGAGGATTATAAACCTGTCCCTGGATTTATAGAGCCAATGTTTGAGTCCCTGACACAAGGACTTCTCTTAGATGGACCTAGGCCAGCTGCTTATTCAAGCTGTTGACTTGTGCTGTCTCTTCTAGTTGAGATATTATTTTTTAGTCTCCAAATGCATTGAGGAATTTGTGTTTCAAAACAAGAAAGAAATAACAAGGGGAAAGATTGCTTCATAGGTAGAGACAGATATAACATATTCACAATGTAAGTTATGTAAAAGATTCTTATTTATGTTTCTTCCACTCTTTTGTTTTCCTGCCCCCAGAAATGACCCCATGTCAACACTTTTCAAAGTATTATTTGCTAGTCATTCACTTCTGCCTGATGTATGACATATAGTTTCTCTTAATCTAGCAGTTGTAATTTGTATCCATAGTTCATATTGCTTTTATGGTTGCAAACTGAAGATCTCAACAGATAGAAACAAATTAGGAGGCTTGTGTGGGAGAGAAGCCGTGCATATACTTATTCTTCTCTTTCCAAATGGCAAATGGCAGATATTTTGAGATAATTACGAACATTGCATGTCAGACCAAATACAGGCATCTTATAGGTATTTGGCAATATGTTGTTTAGTTCAATAAATAATTTCTTTCAATATATGTTCAAAAAGCACTTTTTTTTTTTTACATAATATAGAAAATTTGATGAGTAAATTAACTAGCACTGCTGGAGGAATGAATTTCCAAGAGAGAGAGAAAAAAAGTTCAAAATCTACAAAGAGAGTTTTAAACTGGTGTCAGAAGGAAGGTGGTAATGGTATAGGAATGTAGGTTTATCACTTTTCCTTCTCCCAGTGTTTCCTTCTCCCAGTGTGTAATGTCTTTTTAACAAAGATGGAAGCCAGGAAAACTTTGCCTGATTTGGAGTTTTGTTAGAAATGTAGCTTTCCAAAAAATAGGATCAAGTTTACAATGGACCCTAATCGGGTGGAATGGAAGTTTTCAGCTGCATTTTGGATTTCTTCAAAATAAAATTGAATTTGGAGAGTAAATTCTATGCACTTATTCTTTAACATCCTAGCAAAAGGGGAGGAGGAGGAGAAACTGTGATGTAATCTTTTATTTTCCTGTTACTTAATCTTTTTTTTAAGACTTTTCAGCTATTAAAGTAATCCAGTAAGGCAGAACTTCAGTGGCAGTAAATACTCATAAAACTTTTTTTCAATTATTTTTTATTACTCTATGTTTGTGATCACCAGAAGCCAGTCTATTTTTTTAATGAAAACATGAAGTGAATCGCTATTATACAAAGCATAGTTAGACTCATTATCTTTACATACACAGTTTAATCTTGCTAGGGCAGCATTTTCATGTCAAATATGTATCCATTTGATGACTACTAAAGACAATGTGTCAGTAAAGTAATGCCTTTCTGCTTGTGTAAATGAAGACACATTTAGTACAGATGGTAAAATTCTTGTGAGTACACTCTCAAAATCAGAAGTTTCAGAAATTGTATTTAATCTATACAGCAGATGAGAATCAAGCTGCTTTATTTACCAAAGTTTTCCTCACATTACTGAAAGTGAGACGCTAAATTCATGAGCATGTACATTCCAGCCTCATTACATATACAGAGAGCCCCAGTGCTTTGAGAAGAGCCATTTGGCAGCTAATAATATCTTAATCAATTGAGTATTGGAATAGCTCAGCATTTCCCTGCTGTGAGTCCATTACTGAGAGTAGCAAGCCAATTGCCAACTTGCTTAATTTGGTTTTGTCGGAATTTCATAACCAAAGCTATAAGTATTTATCTGTTTTTTCTCTTAAAAAAGTCGACCAGTCCTCCAGGCCGAATGCATAGCCTTAATGATAATTCATGGACCAAAAAACCTTGGGCTTTTTATTAAACGAAACTGACCTTACAAGCAAGTGGAAAACAGAGTCTGGAAACCTTTTCTCTCCTTAGCTTTTCCCCACGAATCATGGATAATACGAGACTGAATTTTTCCAATCTGAGCTTAGATTTTGTAATACTAATGTTTATTCCTGAATGTAAATAAAATCATGACCACAGCAAACTAGAGCATTCTGAATGCTTCCAGAGACTACAAATTCCATAAAATTATCCAAAACCATTTGTTTGGGGAATTTCTTTTTCATTTCTGACATATTCAGACAAAAGCATGTTTCCTAAATTTAAACTGCAGGCAGGCTCCCTGCACGCAGCTCCCTACACGCTGCATTGCCTAGCTAGCATATTTCCAGTTGGAGAAAAGCTGCTTCCTTCTGCAGAGCGCATCCTCCTCCTGTGTCCAGAGCAAGAAGTGAAAGCTGCCGTGATCCACGGGTGTGTAGTGAAGGCCTGGAAGATCCAGTGTACCCTGTAGCGAGAGAGTTTACCTGGCCAGAAAGCTGAGATGAAAGGCAGGAACAGGGCCTCCCCTTTTTGGCAGCTGCAGATTGTTAATGTGGTTTATCTCATTCTAGGAAACTCTAATGGCGCTCTGCAGTGCTAACTAGTTTGAAAATCACACATAAGCACTCTTGTTTAACCTTTCTAAATAGTGCTTCTGACTGCAATTAAAGGATTGTGAAAACTGAAGCTGGCAATAATTTTAGAGACTAAAGTTCTTTGCTTGCCCTGACAGCAAAGAACTTAATTTTTATGTGACAAATTGGATGATTGCTTTTGTTTTTCCTGCTTTTAGTTTTTATCCAGGAATATCAATTTATTTCTATCAGAGACAGTTATGTCAAGACAGTGGAAGATTTCCCTAAGAAACACTGACTAAGCATTTTAAATTAGAATCCTACACTGCACTCCCTATACATCTGCCTTGCTGTAGGCAATGTTACCATCATTTTCTAATATTACTGAGCAAATAAGTGTTTATTTTTGAAGCTTTCTGAGACACTTTATGATTTTAAAGGATCAAAGTAATCTTCAGTGTTACTGTATGTATGCTTCAATCTGATCTTTCTTAGATGAAAACAAAAAAGAACTATTCTTTGGAAATCAGTGAGGTTGTCTCTATATGGAAAATAGATGGGAATCAAACTTTGAGGTTATCAAGATGGCATAAGTGAGTGGAACAAAGGTCTATCTTGTTTAGTGTTAGCTTTTAGCTGACTAGCTAAGAGATGAGTCAAAGTAAACTTCCAAATACTTAGACGCTCCCTGTGACGTATTTGCTGTTTCATGCTATCAAGTAGCAAAGTCAAAAATTTCCTTGTTGAACCAATGAAACCAATGAAAAGTGCCTGTGTAACAGACTGTGATTAGTAATACGCTAAACTGCATAGTTAGGGGAACAGGCCAAGATTGGGGTCAAATCAGGAAGTTTTCTTTGAAGGCGTAGAAATTTTCTTCCCTTCCCATAAAGGAAGACTGAAATGTCTTTGATCCTCCATAAATGCAGTTTTGGGGAGTGGAGGAAAACCACAAAATATTTAAGTAACTGTGATAAAGCCAGATGGTTCTGTTTAGTGCCCATCAACAGATGTATCACTCTAGTTGTTTATTGTTTATTTATTTAATACATAGATCGAACAAAAACTTGGCTTGAATTAGCAGTGTTTATCTAACAAATAATGAAACATGATGTTTACATCTGAGATAAGCAGGGAATTGAGTTTAAATGGTTGTATTATTTTACTGGGTACTGGAGTGGCAAAAGTTGCCAACCTAATAAGGCTTTTGTAAATGAAATAATGAGGAAATCTCTGTGAGGAAGTGCTTAATTCAATTGAGAAACAGAATCTCTAACTGATGCAGTAGCTTCACAGCCTCAGTTCATGGCTGATTATGTAAGACACATAAAAGGCAGCAAGGAAAGCTAGAAATGTACCTAGGAGGAAAAATAAATTGTCTATCTGACAGGTCTTGGGAGCTGAGGGTATCTTCTCTATAACATCAGAGTGATAAAATAAATTCTCAGAGTGAGGATCTGCTAGGGAGAAAAGTGTCATCTGATGAGTACAGCCTTCAGGACTGACCAGCCATATCATCACAAAGTTGCTAATAATTTTATGTCCATTTACACGGATCCTGAGTCACTAAAATCTGATGTGTCAAGGGAGAAAGCTTATGTGTGCCTCCTTCCTAAATAGTTTTATTAGAAAATCTTCAGTGCTTTGTTTGCACTGATCAGTCTCTTACTCTAGCCCCCAGTGGGATTTAATCAGAATAACATTTTGAGCAATGAATCTCAATTCATCAAACCTCAATAATCTCTCTGACATTAGTTCATCTATGGAAAAAGATAGTCCCTTTAAATAAACTGTTTATTTTGCAAATAATACTTTTTTTTACCTGTTGCTTATTAAAATTTGGTCTGTAAGCCTATCCTCTTGTTCTCTCAAATCAAGTATGGTTTCATAAGTTTGCAGTAAAAACCTGAACACGTTAAGCTGAAAAAAATTCCTAACACTTTTCTAGTCTGACTGAACTAACACAGAATGGAAAATTATTCTAAAATGCCAGATCTATTCAGTTACATGATGGTGGTAGGCCACATCTGACCATCTTTTTTTCTTCAATCTAACTTTACTTCCAGCTGAAAACAAAGGTGCAGCATAATATTGCTGCCATCACAGACTTTCACTTCTAAGTACTTAGAATCACAAGTAGAAATACTTGTAGTACATATACAAGTATCTGTGAAAAATCTCATTTTGCATTACAGTCTGTCTTTATTCTCAGATGTTATTTGAGAGCTCGCTATCCTATATATCTTCAGAGAATTCACTAAATCTAAGAAACTAATGAAATCTTGAAACTATTTTGCAGTAGCACTGAGATGCCCCGAATGATACTCGGAAAAAGTGGGGACATCAGTGAGAGAAACGGTACTAATCAGTGTTGGAAGAGAAAAGCAGCTATCATTTGTCAGATCCAGGTTAATATTTCAAAGTGAAGCACAAAGCAGGAGGAACAGAGAAGTGACACCAAACCGGTAGGTAAAGGCTAGTTGCTGTTACGTGACTGCAGGTTTTACGTGATTGTCCTCTTTAGAGGACACGTTCTGGAGATGAATATGTATCTTACTGTCTCCCTCCTGCCATTAAAACAGAAAACAAACTAATCCATACCACTAAAAATTTCAAAATTTTCTAGGAACAAAAACAAGCAAACAAAACCAAATAAGTATACAACTAAAACCCTCCAGGCAGCTTTCAATCCAAAGGGAAAAATTTCTGAGACTCCAGAAAAATTTCTGAGACTCCAGAAAGACTTTCATTGCAAATCAAAGGCACTTTTTACTGATAATGTCTCACAAAATGCTGAGAGCTAAGAGATGTCTTCCAAATCCCACTTCAGAAACAGTTTTTTATGCAGCTTTATTTATTTATTTATTTATTTTGCTGTGAGCTAAGTTGGACCATCTCTGATCCTGAAACATTTTACCCTTAGGAATTTTATTGATTTATGTTGTTTTCAGTGCTCTTTTTAGTAAAGTTAGTAATTCATTTGGAAATTATATTTATTTATAATTTAGAGAATTATTTATTGTTTAGAGAAATAAGTGAAGTATTTACCTTTACATCAGTTATAAAATAAAGAGAGTTTCTGCCTTGGCAATACTACATTCTATTAAGAAAACAATAAGAAGAGGGAAAAGACTCTGGGAAGGCAGAACATTTTTTCTGCTTTTATGTAAGCTTTCTCCTTTGGACCACATTACAACTCTCAGAATGCATTCTAAAAACATACAGAGAATTAAAAACAAATTTTCAGAGAAGCAAGTCCTATCCAGCCCTGGACACAAACTTCAGTAAGTATGGAAGCCTTAAACTGTAACCTAAGAATCAGTAAATTTTGGCTGTCAGACTTTGGCACCAGTGAAATCCAGGTTAAGGGAAGGCTGCTGACAATCGTTTGCTTCCCAGCTCTGTATAACCCATTATGCTCGACAGCCCTGACTAACCATTGCTGCTCTGGTGCCTAAAAGAAGGCAGAAGCTAAGCTCCAAGTAATGTGTGGAACTGTATATTGTGATCTGTAGATCAAGGGCAACAACTTAGTTGCCATCCAATGTAATCATTTTTATTCTCTAATACCAGAGCAGAACTCTCTCTTGTGTACTTTGATAAAATGACATTTTTGCGTCTGCAATTGCAGTGAAGCTTGAAGAGCATTTGCTATTATATCCCCGTTCAGACACCAGCTTCAAGAGTTGAATCTCCCAGCTCTTTGTGAAAGAACAATCAGGTCTGTGAGGAAGTGTGGAAATCTCATTCTTTTCTCCTGATGATCAGGACACTATTACCTATTGTTAACACTTTTTATTGCCTCATTCTAAGTTAAGCAATAAACCGTTTGGTTTAGAGAAAGTGATGCTGTTTCTGATGAGGACAGGGAAGATGAGGGTGATGTGAGCTGCAATTTTGATTCATTTCTGAAGAATATCTTCAGAGACTTTGTTCACATGACAGAGAGTAGAACTGCGCGTGTGTTCAGACAGCTCAGAAATAGCATTTCCACTCTCATATTTGTCAATGATCTTCAGTGAATGATAGAAAATATTTTCTTTATTTGAGATAGAGTTGTATGAGAATATGTAGGGTAACCGTGGAACACTTTAGAGTGGCAGCAAGTGGTGTGCTCATGTTTATAAACAATTGACAATTCACTACTGTCATAACAGAAAATTTGAGGCCTGTCATTCTGGAAATATGGATGGACTTTGACTTTTCATTTAGTGTTCCCTGGTGGTTTAAAGTTGTCTCGTATAATATTCCCCTTATGGCTGTAGGCATCCATTATATTGAGATGTGTTGGCAGAAGTGATCCAAGCAGGTTGCAAATGGAGCTGTCCGTTGCCTATTGGTCTATAACTTTTGAATTAGGTAACATGTGCTATCTGGGATTGTTTGTGCTCTCTCTGATCTTCCTCAGGGGACATGGAGGTGATCGCAGCAGCTGGGAAAGTAAATTCAAGGTATACACTGAGGCCTTTTCTGTTCAGCAATAGAATGTTGAGTTGTCAAGAGTATCATATAATTCTGTATTTCTATATAATTCTGCAGTTATTTCATACAGCAGTTACTTACCACTAACAGTCACAAGGACACTCACTAGGGTCAATTGCCTTTGCTGGGTCAAGGGCACACTGGGATCGGAGTCAGGATGTAGCCTGGAGTGCCTGTCTAGTAGTGTTGTCCCATCAGAGCAGTTGACTTCAAGGTTCCTTCAGGACTGGAAGTTGAATGGTCTCTGGAGTTTCTTAAAGGCATCCTGCCTGCACTCACTCTGTGCTTATTCTTTAGGCAGGTAACTCTAAGAGAAAATTATACTGAGGTTATAAGGCTTGATGTATTTGGTCAAATGGATTGATAGTTTGACAAGCAGCTCAATGCGTGGTAATGTTTGTTCTTTAATTCAGCTATCATTAGTTTGTAAAAGGATCTTGTATAATCTGTTTTTATGTTGCACGCATTTCTTCCTGTGTATTTAATGAGAATAGATAATGGTTCTGTTTTCACAATTCACAAATAAATCAGAGAAAAAGAAACAGATGTTAGATGTGATCAGTGACTATAGGGGAGTTGTTCTTCTAATGAAGTCCATATATCAGAGTGTGGAAAATTAAGTCTGAAAGTAAAGGCAAGAGAGTTACACTGTTCTTGTTTACTTACCCCTTTCCTAACCTTCAGAAATTAGAAAGGACTGCTGTGTTCTGGACATGGATGAGTCAAGTAGAGGCCTATAATTAGCTCTTCGTATGTAGATTTCTATTTTTTGTTTTGTTTTGTTTTCTGTTGAGAGAATTTTTAGCTGTCATAAAACTTTTGCTTTTTGACCTCCAGTAGGTCCCAGTATATGAGGGGGAGTCAACAGGGACAACAGCAGGAGAATCCGCTGATTTATTTTCATACTTAAACAAAAATATTCTCCTCTAATAACAACTGGAGAGAAGAAACAGCACTGCTAGACCAGTGCTTATACTACACTGCATTTTGCAAGAAGTGTTTAGAGTGCATGTTTGGCAGAGAGATCTACTACATATACATATACACTCTGACAGATAGTCAGCTTTGATTAATGGAGGGCTCTGAGCATGAGACATATTTTAGTGAGGATTTTCTTAATACAGCAGCGTCTATAGTCAAGTGCTCATGAGAGAATCTAGGTTTGTTTGTTTAAGGATGTTCCCAGCTCTTGCCATTACAGGGACAAGACTGAGAGCCTGAATTACATGCTCTCCAAAAGTTCAAAATGAAAGTTTGTAAGAAGATGACAGTGCTTAAATGTAGTACTGTTTTTTAAATTAATTGATTTTCTGAATATTCAAAATTGAGCATATCAGAGGAATTTTTCACAGACATGCATATATACGTCTTCCTTACATATGTAGGCAGTGTTCCTTAGAAGGCACTCTTTATTATATATATTTATTATATATATTTAATACTGAGACTACCATTGAACACAAATGTTCCCAAAGGTATATTGGTTTTACAAAACAGGGAACAAGAGCATGAAACAGGCCAGAGTTCCAGCTTTCTCTTCCTCCACTGCCCCGTGTCCCATCCACAGTTTGTCCCTGAAGTCCCCGTAGCAGTAAGTAGCAGTGCTGGCTGGATGCTGGCTGTTATTTTCTGCGACATGACTCCAAGAGTGCCACCTTTCCATGAATGTTATGGAAAGCTGGCCCTGTGGGGCTCCTCTTGCCTTGCACTCCCAGTGCAGGGTGAGCTCTGCTTAACATCATCAC
This sequence comes from Crypturellus soui, assembly GCA_032275445.1. NCBI lineage: Eukaryota > Metazoa > Chordata > Aves > Tinamiformes > Tinamidae > Crypturellus > Crypturellus soui. The sequence continues at coordinate 3,712,351 of JAUBNY010000700.1, forward strand.
AGGCACAGGCTGTGAGAGAAGCATAACACTGATCCACAGATCACTAGCTCCCTTGCCTACAATCAGCATAACATAAAGTCCGGATGAATTTTTTCCCATCTGTCTCCTCTGAAAGGAATATTGGCATTTCCAAGTAAGTAGAAGCTGCTTTGTTTTTAAATACCAGCAAGACTGCTTAGAAGGCAGATGCTTTTATGGAGTGCAGCTGCCACAGCGTGTCCTTAATATCCTCTGGGAGGGGATATTAAGTGAGAACAAATAAACCTTCTTACCTATGATACAGCTATGGTAAAGAGTCATACCGACAGTAAATAAAAGCTCCTATATACGCAGGCTGTGGAGCAACAAGAGAGCTGTCCTTTGAACTGTGCTGCTTTGTGCCTTTACCCTTGCACAGCTTTGATTAAGCGTCAAGGTTGTTCCCCACGGCACAGCACCAAGTCAGCAAAGATATTGCCTGGGCGCCGAAAGCAACGTCCGCGTGCCAGGGTGCTGCTGTTCCCAGGCTGATACGTCTCCGTGCTAAGGAAAGCTGATCTACCTGGGCACGGTGCACAATGCTGTAGGTGACAGTGATTCTAGCCATCATGGGACCCTCCCTTCCCCAGAGGTGAGGTGCTAGAAAGCCCTTACATCCCTGCAGCATCTTTAGGTGCTGGAGTGATTGATTTTTTACACATTTGGACTCCAAGCAGAGAATACAAAGTTCAGCATAAGGGAGTTGGGCTCTATATAGCATTCACAAGAAGAATGAGAGACCTGAGTCATATAAAATATCCAAATACTGATGAGGGGGTCCAGTTACACTGAGATATTAGAAAACAAATACAGGACATCTCCCAGTTCTCAGAGCTGAGACATGGCTGCAGTGGAGGCAGTGACGTTTGGTTTGGATTCGGGACTTCAGTTCACCGCCGAGAGCAGGCTTCACTGGTGCTTTGGAAAGATCCAGGCAGGACTTACCTTCTTCAAAGGCAGTAGCAGGTGACAAACCATTCCAGCGTAATAACCAGAGAGTTAAAATGCTTGCCTGACAAGCAAGATACCAATATCCTGCTCCCTCCACAGCTGGATGGATCTACAGTCCCAGCCCTCTGATTTTGAGTGCTGGACTGCAACTTCTGAGGAGGGGTTTCTAGAAGGAGCAGGGGACTTGTCCAGTTTATACATGCAGCTTGAGGCACATTAAGGCAAAACAGGGAGTTAAGTTTAACTTTTTTTAGAGCCTCATTGAACTGACTACCCCGTCACCACCTTAATTTGTCACATAGGGTTTCAGGGAGGAGATTGAGTTCAGTGTAGTGGGGCCCATTCTGACGTTCTCTCCATAGCACCAGGGAGTGGATTTCCCTTGGGAGAAGTAGAGAAATCAAGTAAAGCATTGATCTTGGAAGGCCTGACTTCCAAACCAGGTGCTCTGTGTAAAGTCTTTGATAAACATTCCTACTAGACTGGACTATTTAAAATAGGACATTATTTATTTCAAATTATGTCTCTTCCCAAGAACTACTTTACTTAATAAAGGAATGAAATCTTTCCATGGAGTCACCTGAAGATAACACTTACCAATCATAAAATGGATTTGTTAGAGTCCTTCTAGGGTAAATCTATTACAGGATATGATGTTAGTCATAATGGACTTCAGTCATTTCAGAATGATGTGAAGACTGGTCCCAGGTGAATAGATAAATGATCTGACTGATGGAACCAGGATTCCTGTTTGCAAATATTAACTTTATGAAATAGATGATGAAATGTAAGGCAAACGAGTTCAAAAGACATTGATTATTTAAATGACAGGATGACGTATAAACCTTTATGCCGGATATTTAGTTTGGGAGCTAGAGAATATGAGGCAAATGGAAGAGATATCTAACAGTGACCAGGAAAAAAAGTTGCTGGAGGCTATTTTAAGAAAGAAATCTGAAAAGTTTATTCCTATACAAGCAGGCAAATAAAAGTATAACTTAAAGTAGCTGGGATTTTGTAGTTGTAAGTGGTGCTTTATTTTTATTTGTCTGTAATGCAGGGGAACATTCCTATTCATACAGGAAACTCCAGAGAGTCCAAAAATGTCCCAGGAAATCCTCTTACTCTTATTCAAGTTTTTGTTGCAAGAACCAAGTATTACCCCAGCCTAATACCAATTGCTATGTGATGCTTTGGAAGTAGATTAGGAGAGACATGGTTATTTCAGTAACTTCCCCCTTTTTGGACTAGACTCTTTGGTCTAGGTGATGAAAAAAAAAAAACAATATGTAGTTTGCTACCAGACCCTTATTCTCCCTTCTCACCTGATCCTGACTCTGAATCTCTTGCTATACTTTGCAGAGTGGGAACTGCCTGCCCAGCACATATCATGGGTGCTTACTCCAGCATATCTCTTCTTGACACTCCACAGAAACAATATTTAGAGTTTAGGTGCAACTTAATTTTCTTTTAGAGGCTTTAGGAATGAAGAACAAAATTATGCATACCCAGCTAGAGAGGGGGACCTATTTACATTAGAAAAGAAGTATCCCTGTAGAGAGATTGAAATAAAACATTTATGACCCCAGCTATGTATAAGCATTTTGCTGATATAAGTTAGCTCATTTGTATTCTGGCTTACCATTTTGACCCTTTCTACTTTCTACCACCTTCCCTAAAATTCTGAAGGTTACTTACTGAACCTGGCTGAATGTGCTATGTATTTCAATGAGTACATGAAATAGGTGATCCAAAATTATGTCCCCTATATATAATATAAACTGAGTACATAAAATATATCAGAAATAAAATGGAATTTCATATTAATGGAAGCCAAATTAATTTGATACGAAGTTAGCAAAAGAGAAGAGAAGAGAAGAGAAGAGAAGAGAAGAGAAGAGACGAGAAGAGAAGAGAAGAGAAGAGAAGAGAAGAGAAGAGAAGAGAAGAGAAGAGAAGAGAAGAGAAGAGAAGA
>JAUBNY010000700.1:3720656-3751253 GCA_032275445.1 Crypturellus soui
CAGCCTGTTCCAGGGCTCTGTCACCCTCACTGTAAAAAAGTTCTTCCTTAAGTTCCCGTGGAACTTTTTATGCTTCAGTTTGTGGCCATTTCCTCTGGTTCTCTCAGTGACCACCACTGAAATATGTCAAGCAATTTTACTTTTGGGAAGTGGTCTGCATCATTTGCTGAGAAATTATCTAAAATATTTTATCTATGAGAACTTGACAAATTCCCGGGGAATTTATTTTTCTGTGCTGGAAAACAAAAAATAATTAGTAGCATGTGATAGGGTTTACATATTTAGCAATTAATGACAGAAGTCTTGTTGTTGAATAAAATACTGTGCAAAGATAGCTGCATACAAGCTTATCACACAGATGCTGGAAAATGTCAGCAGTAAAGCTCCCATAGATAATGTTTTCAATTAATAAATCATTACTTAAATAGAAAACTACATTTCCCCCCTTTTTATACTAAAGCAGGTTTTTCTTTTCACTGTTTGTTCTTTCATTTATTTACCCGTGACATTGATATAAATGATATGATAATTTATAAATAGTCTATTCAAGGGGCCACGAAGCCATTCTCTATGGGAAGAGCTCAGTGACAAATGAGATTTTAACTCCTCACTACAGAAAAGCTATGCTTAGAGCAGGGATGGAATTATATTACAAAGTTCTTTACTGAAAATCTGTGAAATAAAAAGTCTGGTATTTGGTTATAGAAGAGTATTGCTAGGAAGCATAATGAAAGTGCTATTGGTAGGGCTAAAATTTTGGGCTCAGCTTAAAATAGAAGTTATACTAGGGAGAACCTTTAAGAGAGGAAAGCTTTTCTGTGTATAAGGATGATTTGAGAAACATCCTTTGCCTGCTTTTGCTTTGATTTTGATGCAAGGTATGTGTGTAAACACTTATTCCAAAACTAAGCATATTTAAAAATCTAACCACAGAGCTAAAGAGGAAGTGTTCTTCAGAACAGTTGTTGCAGTGTTTAAGAAAGTTTTGCTTAAACTCATGCAATTGAAAAAAGTCTCATATTCGCTTCCCTTAGTATGCCAGGTGTCTTCTCAAGCATGGCTGCCAAACATGGAAATGAAGGGTATAAAAATATCACTCAGTCTACCTCCCTCGGCTCAATTGTGATGACTAGTGTGATGTTCAAGTTAGCAGAGTCTCTCTGAAGGGAATGATGATAGTGACCAGAGCGTTACCTTTGACTGGTGGCTGTTGCTTGTAGCATGCTACTTGTAAATTGGCTTCTTGCATCTTGGCACTAGCTGTGGGATTTGTCAGAAGGTGGCTTTCTATGAGATAACCATTACATTGGGGGTGAAGTAAGACCTCTAGAGCTAAGCTGCTTCAAGAGATGAATTTTCGTGGGGTAGAAATGGATTCAAATTCCACGTAGAACAACACAAGGAGAGGACGGGGTGGATAATAAGTGTTCTAGAGCTATGAGAACCCCCAGACAAATCCTCATGCTCTTAGTATGGCCTTTTAAAGATGGAACTGGACCCTTCTTTTCCCTCTTTTTTCCTCTTTTGCCCCTAGCAATCTCTTGCTGACCACTCCTCTGGGAACAAGGTTTTCACAATGAGTGTTGAGATGGCGCGCAAAGATTCCTTACTTTACTAATTATTGAAAAAGCATGATAATTTCCAAAAACATTAAAGAGGTTTCCTCAGAAGTACAGACCCCAGCTATATGGTAACAGCTTCAATCTACACTGACTTCACGCCAATATTCCCAGTTATCTAAAATTTGCATACCTATATTGCAAATATGTGGTGATCCCTACTTTTTTATAAGGCTAAACCTTCTTTCTCTGATGCCCGTGAATATTTTGCTTCAGCTTCAACAGAATGACTTTTTCAGCAGCTGTGCTCAGGGAGCAGAAGGGAGTGATTACATAGATTTCTGCCTGGTTTTGCCCACGGGTTAGGGACAAACAATGACAAAGACATGAGGGGCATATTTTGCTTTCTTTACATGTGGCCTGCTTTGTGGAGGAAGGCCAGGATGCAGCTCCAGTTCATCCTTCCATTGGTCTCAGACCATCTGGGATTTAAAATAATTGAAATTCAAAGATTTTGGAATCAGGAAAGATTTGAAGGCACAAATTTAACAATGTCACTAATGACTCTACTACTTCTCTATAACAGAAAAAAGAATGAGTTCCACTGTAAACGGGACAGGTTTTATTTCTATGACATTGATTTTAAGTCTTGCAAACTCAACTCAACTGCCTGTGCCTTTAAAACTGACAGAGGGAAAGAGGATGCACCTCATTTCTCTTGTCTGCAAAATGAGACCTCTGTGTAGTTAAAAAAGTTTCAGCATAAACCACAGACCACATTTAGCTGCAATGAATTACTGACCCAGAAACATACAGAGCCGACAGTTGGTTTTGTGTTAGCAAGTGCTTATTACCAATTATGTCTATTTAAACTGATAAATTCTATGCTGCATAGAACAGTCATGTGTTCTCTTAAATTTGCCATGATATGTTTATCTGCATGCACACAAGTTGTTTCCGGAAAGACTATGACACCATGCTTAAAGATAACCTTGCAAACAGTCAGATATTTAAGTTATAGTTTTAATAATTCAGTAGAGATATGCAGTGTGTTTTTCTTCTGCAGACAAGTTCCCATTAAGAGGGACTCATTGAAGACAGTTCCCACTGTGCTTAGTTGTAGAATTTAGGATATGTTTCTTTTAAAATTTTGTGATTAACTATATGTTTAGAGGGAAACTTCTTACTGTGTCAGGTAGGTGACTAGAACTCTACTTTTCAGATCAAAGGCCACAATGCTTTCAAGAACTCTCTCTCATTTCTTTTTATCAGAGATAAGAATAATACTTCTAACTTTCACACAGAGTCCAGAGGCACTGAGCACAATTATCCCCATTGAAAAAATTTTTGAAATGACATTCAGAGAAATGAAGCAACTTGTTCATGGACAAACTAGGTGAGCACCAAAGATTACCTCTTTCTGCCACTGATTTTCTACAATAAAAGGGTCAGCTCTATCTTTCGCAGAAGTCTACATCCTACATATTCGACTGCTTTCCCTTCAAATGTAGGGCATACCCAGAAGTATCACAATTACAAGTGAAGATCCCCTGTGGAAGTATTGCCTTGACTGAAGTATATCCCTGCATTTTAAGGAAGTAAAACCTTTTGTGTTTCCCTTTTTTACAGACCTGGTTTTCACACAAATAATGATGCTTCCTCTCAGAATTATCTGTTTTACAAATGAAAGTGTCTGTTGAAGGCTTTTATCAGTACCTGTTTGATTCTCAAAGCAGGAGAAAACAAAGCTGTGAAAAGAGGGTTGAAGGGGATTTCAAGGGATCATCCCTCTGTCCAGAGGCAGAATTGCTCTTTATAGATAATTTCCTGACATATGGTCATAACATATCCATGATTCTCTACTTACAATCTTCAACTGAGGGAGATTCAACACACTCTGAGGTAGCCTATTCCAGTACCAGACTACCTTTATTTTTTCAGGAAATGTGTCTGACCATGTGTCTCACCTAAGTCTGCAGTTTAAGATCTGTATTTTTTTCTTTATCCACAATAGACTTTATTACCTCCCTCTTTGCAACAGACTTTTGCATACTTGAAGGTTATTATCTTGTCTCCCAACATTTTTTCTTCTTTTTAAGAATAAACAAATACTGTGTTTTATGGGCCATATTTTCTAGAACTCTGATCTTGTAGCTCTCTTACACAGTCTCTCCATTTGATGTGCATTTCTCTTGGGAACAGCTGAGAAATTGCCTGCAGTTCATGAAGCCAAAGGATTATCTTATACATGAAACTTCTGTTTTGACATCTCTGTAAGTCAGTTTTGTGTTTTATTTTTCGTCTCAAAAATATGCAGAGTTTATAATCAGATTTTATCTCTAGTCCCTTGTCTGGAAAACTGCAACCTAACCATTCATTCATTCTTCAGTTATTTCAACTAAAACATAGTACTTTGTGACTTGTTTGGATAAATTTACTTGTCAAGAACCTGCTGAATTTGGATCCTGTTTTCCAATATAACTGCAGACATTCCAAGCTGCTGCTTTTTACAAGTTTAATATGTGAACTTTATACACTATCTTGCAAGTAATCACTGAAAATACTGACTAATACATCCTACCTCATACATAACTATGCAATGTGACAGTAAATCCTTGATAACTGCAGTCTGGACTTTCCAAATAACACTAGCATTCCCCTAACAAAAAAATGAATGTAGGTTTTTTGCTAGGTGTAGAGAAAGGGAGCTTTGTATTGTGCACTGCTTTTCATAAAGACTCTTAATGTGTTGCAGAAACAAATTGGATTTGCTTGATTATTCCTGACATATCACTGCTGGTTGTTATTTATCTCTATTATCTTTGGGATAGTTACAATGGATTAATTGCTGCTTTTATTATTTTCCAAATAATTTAAATTAGGCTAATCAGTTATCACTCTTCTTGCTGCTCCCATCCGTTTCTGACACTCACTTCATCCTTGCTTTAGCTCTGCAGTTAGTCCTGTTCACCTTGGCAGACTGATCCTGAAATCACAGGATCACAGAATAATTCAGATGGGAAGGGACCTCTGGAGGGATCTGATCCAATGTCCTTTTCAGAGCAGGGGCAACCTCAAAGTCAGACCAGGCTGTTTACAGCCTTGTCCAGCAGAGATTTGAAAATCTCCAGGGATGGGAATTCTGCATCTTCTGCGGGCAGCCTGTTCCAGTGCTGAACCACTCTCATTGTGAAACATTTTTCCTTCTATCTCACTGGAATTTCCCATGCTGCCAGTGGCAACCATTGCCTCTTTCCTTATCTGTACACAAATGTCAGCAGAAAAGAGTGTTTTCTCTTCATGTGTGTTAGGAGATGTACAAGCTGTAAGAGGATGAAGACCTGGTCTGTGTAAACCTGTTAATAATCGTTTGTTTCAATGGAGCTCTTGACAAATTATTACTTTGAATAATATTGTCTTAAGTAATGGTGAAGTGTATCACAAAGTGTTGGCAGCCACCTCTTATTTGTCTATAGATGGATAATAGAAAAATATCTGTGACAAAGCCTCTTATCAAAAGCTCTTAAAGTAATGACATTGTAGTAGATAAAAGGCGACATCCTCTTGTGGGCTGATAACTGTGTAAAGGGCAGAATAAATCATCAGTTTTTACAAAGGAAGCAGTTATTAAAAGAGTCTATGCAGGACCCGCATAGACTTCTGTTCAACTAAGTCATTAATTCAGAAAAAAAGTTCAAGTAGTGAGGACAGAAGAAATAGTAGTGTTTCCTGCTGCAAATAAAGCTCTGAAGATGCAAGATCAAGAGGAAGATTTGGTCTTTTAGAATAAAAGCAAAGATGTGCAAATTTCCGGATGAGAGTTTCTCTAAAATACCAAGCAGATATGGCAGCAAAGCACACAAAAGAAATCAAATCAAATTTGTAATCAAATAATATGTTATGTTAGTTGCATAATTTTCTACTGTCTCATTTCTATCATTTGTCAAGAAAAAGAGTTAACAGGAGGGTGATTGAGAGATTTAAGATAAAAAATCAGTCCGGTGTGCTGGAAAGCAGCATGCTGTATCATTTTTTTCTTCTGTGAATCTTCTTTCTCTCTTACGATTATGAGTTATCATTCAATTTTTTATTCTCTCTGTTCATGTTGGAACACCAAGTGTTCTCATCATAAAGAAAGCTCCTGTTAAAAGAGTCTGAACTTTAGAAAGCAGAGTGCATGGTTTTATATTAGAACTAAGGTTAGGTTAAGAGGATAGCCATGTCTTTGTCAAGTAGTGTCATTAAGAGATGATAGCTAACCTCCAGCAGAACGATGGGGTGAACCTCAGTGACACTTTTGATACTCACTAGCCTTCTTGTCTCTTTATTGAGGGATGAGACTACCCTGCTGTGAATGGTTTGTGTTTTTGAGTCTCTTTATGAGATACCGTATAAAAATATCACCTTCAAGCAAGGAGTACATCCTGCAGACAAATACATGAAATCATCAACTTTTCAACCAACTAGAGCAGACTCTGGGTAGTTACAGAAGGGTGTTCATGGTATTCTCAAGAAAGCCTTATAAATACCCTGGGGAGCAATAAGCATTCAAAGACAGTGCATGTGGAAGACATTGACAAAATATTAACAGAAGATTTTTCCACATTCCCTGCCGCCACATAAAATTCCTGCTGCCTTCCCTCCTTTCCTTTCTTTTTGTAATCATTTCAAGAATATTTTTTGTAACTCTGCAACTTTTTTTACATCAGGGAAAAAATCTTAATGGCAGAATACCAAACACAGAGTCTATGGATTGCCCAGACTCCTGTTGGCTCTAGGCCTAAATTAAGACATTTTGGGTGTTCTTGGGCTCTTCTGTAGCTGCTTAGTCCTGTCTGTCCTGTCTCCTATTAATTTAGATTCTCCAATCCTATATATGGCAGATGACATACATATGTACATGTATATATGTAGAATTTATATAGGCAACATTGGAGACAGCACTTATGGGCAGGTTGAGTGCAGTTTCTCTGCTGGAGCATCAGGAAGCCCTTCAGCATCAAGAAACTCCGGAAAATTGTGGAAAAAGGTGGGTTGCCCTGGTCCCTATTTAGCTCAATGTTATCTTGGCAGCATGATACTAGGAAAACCGTTACCAACTTTTGTCGCTACCAGTGCCTGCCTTTTTGACTCTTCACGATGTATGATGCATATCTTGTAGTTCTTATTCATGAGATATTGATGTGCAATGAATATGGTAATGAATTTTTGTTTGGTTTAACTCACAGAATCACAGTAATGATTGAGGTTGGAACTTTCTGCGTTTCAGTTTTTGGCCGCTGCCTCTTGGACTGTCACTGGCCACCAGTGAAAATAGATTGGCCTCATCCTCTAGACACCTTCCCTTAAGATATTTGTACACATTGATAAGATCTCCTCTCAGGTTTCTCTTCCCTAGGCTAAACAGTCCCAGTTCTCTCAGCCTCTCCTCAAGTAAAAAATGCCCTGGGCCCTTTAATCATCTTTGTAGCCCTGCACTGGACCTGCTCCAGTAATTCCATGTCCTTCTTGTGTCCAGAACTGGTCACAGTAACTCCCAAGGGACTTTGTAAAGGCCTTGTGTATGATGCACTGGCTTTCAGAAAAATAAATACAGCAGTAAAATCATGGTGGAGCTTGTTTTGAGTCATGTCATCCAAGCTGCTAGGCATTATAAGTTTCTGAAATATGGAGTTTCTGAATATTTTTACAGTGTTAGCAGAGTATGACTGATAACAAAGAGTCTGATCTTGGATTCTGAAATTCCTTTCTTACTCCTATGAGGATAAAAAGGCATGGAATATTTTTTGAATAATTACTTTATCTACTAACTGTTTCAATAAGGTCAAAGCACATGGTTTTGATTTTGCATTTGCAGTTTCTGATAATTCCAAATGCTCATTCATGTTGCTCCCATGGAAATTTCAAAAACAATGAAAGCATTTAATTTTATCTTTTTTCTGATGAAAAAAGAAAGTTCTTTTTAAGAATTTACGTTGATTTTAAATTCTATTGAAGAGCAAGGCAGATATAATCCAATTCAACTGAATTTCAAAGGGAAGTAATGTAACACTCGGAACTGTTTACTCATGCAGTGGTCTTGTATTGTCTGTGATCCATCACAGGAGAAGAGTTATCTAGAACAACAGTTATTCATCAGTTTTACATTATACTAGAAACTGTCTTTGTGATGCAGAAATAATGATAGTTTATACTGCCTCCAATCTAGCAAGCGAGTATTTTAGTATACATCCTTTGGATAATGGTACGTGTAAGGAATATATTAAACCTATATTTATGGTGTTCCAAGACTAAATGTTCATAGCTGAAGTGTCTGCCTGATATAATAGAAAGCAGCTCCAGGCTGGCAGGTAATTTTTGTAAAGCACATTTAACAACATATAGGAAGCCAGGCTATCGAAATGCAAAAAAAAAAAATTCTGAATGCTGGTGCCCAGACTTCTGCTATCTAACTCAAGATAGGTATGTTGAAAAGTGCATGTGGACATGCATATCTGTTTGCACAGATGATTCTTGTGGAAGTGGGACACTTTTGACTCACACTTTTGGTTCAACAAGAATATCAGCTTCACTGCTAAGACTAAACCTGCTTTATATTTCATACATGTCACATGTGGATCCTTGCTGATGGGAATGCAAGAGCTCTAGTTAGTAGGGTAGATTTTACGCACTGCATTTCAACATTGACCATCATTTGCATTGTACACATTATGAAGAGCAGATTTCAGTGTATAGATCTGTTCTTTATACTCAGGTGTCACTGAATTACTTCCATTTTCTGTGGAATGAATTTGTTCCTAAGCATTTCAGCTCCTACTGGCCAGGATCAGAATAATTATAGTATTCCTAGTCCTATTTCTGTCTGCATTGCTCCCATCAAATTCCTGAGGAATTCAGATTGCTGTCCACTGATGTAATTCTCAAAGGATCATAAGGATGGAAATTTTATCCTGCACTCACAGAATTACCCAGAAATGCAGACTGTTGACCTGAAAAACTGGAATCCATTTTCTCTTTTTAGTTAGGAATGTCTCCTTCAAACTTGCTTCTGTTCACAGTAGCAGAGTGTTTTGCTTGTAAAGGTCTCACTTGGAAGACACCATAAGAATGATATAGTGTATTAGAATTCAAGACTAAAATCTTTGCAGGAGTTAAGGGTAATATGTAATATGTTTTGAGAATAAAATAGGGAAAACAGTTCAAGACAGGGAACAGAAAGTATTTGGAAAAAAAAAATACAAGACTGCCTAGAACACCGAACTAAACAAAAAGCAAACTGTAAAGTTCAGGAGGGGTTAAAAAAAGGTGAAGACTCCTTTAGCAAACAGTAATTTGTGCAACCAAGAGAATCATGGAGAAGCTTTGGTCAAAGATAAATTCAGGAAAGAAGGAAACAAAGTGACAAAGACTTGCCAAAATATTGCTCAACTTCTTGTAAACTGGGGACTTGACTTGCAAAATATCAGATCCCTTGAACAACATTCTTTTTCCTCTAGGAACTGTAGAAAGGCACCGCAGGGAAAAGCAGTGAATAGAGTTTAACTCTAGAATTTGGGTACAAATCAAGATGTGGTGAGGTCTGTTTATCAGAGTCTCAGATGTCTGATACTATCCTATTACATTAAGGAAATACTTAAAGTAGCTTCCATGGTAGATTTTGCAACAGCTTGTATGAAATGACCTTGGTGTTCTCCATTCTGTTCTCCATTCTGTTCTTGGTAGGCATGTTTCAAAACTCCCTATGCACCATTTGGCACTTAGGAACATGAGGCTGAGGTTGCACTTCTCCAGTCCTTAGATCAGTCCAGTCTCTTCTAGTGTCAAATATGGACAAGCCTCTTGCCAGAACAGTGTCACTTGGGGCATAGGTTAACATATGCTCGTTCTGCCTTAGCAATATATTGAAAAAAATGTGTAAGAAAATGGTGAGTGAGATTTCCTGTTGGGGAGTTCCAGAAAGAAGTTCCAGCAGTTCCCGGAGTCATTTGCTTTTACTGCTTTATCAGAAAGTAACTGCAATATCATGATGAGGGCAGATATAAATTCTCCTTCTTATTCTGAGATTATTTTAAAAGTAGAGAAAATGGTTTTAAAAAAAAACATGTGTTTACCATGTCTGTCATTTTTCACCAAGATAGAATTCAGGCACACTAACTAAGACTAAAGACTGTTTTTAGAGATTTGCTTTTTTCATTGAGAATAGCTCCTTTCCTGTTGAACATTAAGGCTGCTATTTTAGCCTAGTTAACAAGAGTAGTGTTAGCAAAGGAATGTTTTTGCTTTGCACAAAATACTACTTCCTCACACTAAAAAATCTTGAGAAAGATCTTCTGAAAGCAAGTCCAAAGACAAGTGGAGATATATTTTGCCCAACTTAAAAAGAGTGAGAATAAAAGAAAGAAAATAAGTTATCCAGGACTGAACTTTGCTGCTTAATGTAAAGGTCATTATTTCTACTTAAGACAGAAGAGACTTTCCTGCCCTTTAGTCTATTCAAAATTAGATTTACACAGGAAATGTGGCAGCTTCTATTGCAAAGTTTGTATCTAGTCATTTGTCTTGCTCTTAACACTGCAGTTTCTGAGATCTTCATAAGCTAAGAAATGTATTCCCATAAGTCCATTCTGACAGCAATATTTTTAATGTACCCGTTTTAAGTGTCTGGTTTACAAATATCACAGATACATGATCTAACCAAAATTCACGTAGCATATGAAAAAACAGGATCTGAGTGTCTTGCTATCAGTCCTGCTAAGGTCCTTCTGCCCTTCCTCAAATCAAAAATTTTCCTTGGAATAGTCTGTGATAGCACAAAGCACTTTATCAGAAATGACTATGATTTTCCATCAAAATCAAATTGGGCTTGGCACTGGGACCCAAGGAAGTGCAAAGGGATGGCACTGAATCTGGTACACAGTGAGTTTTTTGCACTGGATGCTGATCCACATCAGATCCACATCTGTCATCCAGTTTATGTTATGTAGGAGCAGACTGCAGCTTTACTAGTTCGTAAAACAACAGTTTATTTTTTGAAGCAGTTGGTATTAATAGCAGTAAATATGGTCGAGTGTGGTATGGTTAGTAAAAGTTGGTATTTGGGTTCTAGCTCTATCTCTGTGGTTTCCTTCATATTATTGCTTTGTAAAGAACAAAAAAAAAAAAAAAAAAACCCAAGCAGATGACTTTGCATGGAAAAAATTCAGAGCAATGGGGACACAAGCTTCTTTACAGTGAATAGTTGTATATAGTGCCTGAGCCATTCATTCTGTAAATGACCGTTCATGATCCTTCGTTTGTAATAGAAGTATATGCAAGCATACACACAAAAGTATAAAAGCAACCTTGTGGCCACAAGTGACAACTCACAGAAGTCAAGTATTCTCAGGTTTTCCTGTCTACTGTATGAAACTGAAATTGCAACCTGATCTCAGGAGCTGTAACTGAATGTTTATTTCATGTCTGGTGATTTAGCAGAAAATGTAGTAGAAATCCTGAGTTTAGAGGCTCTCTGTGTTTGAACATCTTTATCTTTCTGACACCTGAGCTGCTGTTGTTTTTCTCACACTTTAGTATTCATGGTGTTCCCACCATTTTTACATCTGCAATTTTTACCTGTCAAATGGCAGTTTATAAATCCCAAGGGGATCTGATTCATGGTCTACACAATCAGTTTTCTGAATAGTGTTAAGAGAACTTATCTTAAGTTCTTATGAGGAACAATAAGTTTGATTAGTGAACGATTAAAGAATAAAAATCAAGTTAATGCCATCAGCATTGTTTCTTAGAAAAAAAAAACTCTGTTTTTTGTAGATGTGACTCCATTGTCTGAGGAAATTTTATGCTGAAATGACAGGTTCAACCATGTGAATGCTACATGTTAATGGTTTTACAATGTGTTTTGAGCCACACACTATGTCCAATCAGGAACTGGAGGAAAAGGCCTCAAGTTGCACCAGGGGAGGTTTAAGTTCGATATCAGGAAAAATTTCTACACGGAAAGAGTGGTCAAGCATTGGAACAGGCTGGCCAAGGAAGGGGTGCTGGCACCATCCTGGACAGTGTTCAAGAAATGTGTAGATGAGGCGCTTAGGGACATGGTTTAACAGACATGATGTCGAAGGGCTTACCGTTGGTCATGGTGATCTTGAAGGTCTTTTCCGACCATAATGATTCTATGGTTCTATGAAACATGAATGCTAGGTAGTGAAGAATTAGCTAACTGAATGAGTTCAAAATAATTTTTAAGCAATCAACACTGAGTGGAGCATTTTTCCAGGCATACACGAATTTTATAAGTGTATATATGGAAATCACAGATAATAGGGCTTAAAAAGTTCTTAAGAGGTCGTCATTTTCAAGCATGAAGTAGAGTGCCTGTGCTATTCTCTACAGGTATTGTGCAACCTATTCCTAACACAGGTGCTATCTTCCCCTCAGCCTGTCCTCAGACTCCCTGGGCAGCCTGTTTTGCTCATGAATTGGTGTCCTATTTAAAGCTGACTTGGAAAAAAAAAAAAAAGATTACCCTCCAGATGGCTTTTTTTGCTATCTGAATATTATTACCACTTTTAGTCCTACTGTGTTCTCTTTTCTAGACTAAATACTGTTAATTCTGATGACTTCCTGATAGTTACTGATGAATTTCAATTTCTATGTCATGTTTTCCAGTCATTTTTTTTTCTTTTTCTCTTGCTCCTCAATTGTTTGAAGAAGAAAGGAAGGAGGAGGAAGAAAGAAATTCCCTATATTTCCCCAGTACAGAGGTGAAAGTATTTGAGGTGGAGTTTTACCAAGGACAAGTAAAATTACCTTGCATATCTTACAGAGACTCTTCCTGTTCATAGAGCCATAGTTTGTCTGTTTCACAAACCACGACACTGCTGACTCATGACTGTTTCTGATCTTCTGTAAGCCACAGATCCTTTTCTTCCAAACTGCTATTGAGACCACTGTTCTTCACCTTGGCCTGGAACAGTTGCATATTTTTGACAAAGAAAGGTTTATATTTGTGTTCAGTTTGTTTTTATCTGTTATATTTTTCTAAAAATAACATTTATAGATGCATAACATCTAAAACATTTTAACATTTTTCTCCAATATATCCAGATCATTTTGCATTCAAATACTGACTTCCAAAACACTGTCTGTCCCTGCCTGGCATATATATATATCTACTTAATCCTAAGCCTCTTTTAGAGTGATGGGAACAGAATGGTTTTTAAGGCAGAACACAGTGTTATGCTTAAAATTAAATTGATTCCATTAACACCTCTTTTGAAGTATCAGTATGCATCTCAGTCTCAGTAATATAAAATTAGCATTAAATCTTTTGATAGTTTTCATTTGATTATTTCCATTTTTATATATATATATATATATATAGGTATATATATATATAAAGACTAAGCAATGAAAAATGTGGAATAGCTTTATTATACATTACTCCCTAAAGATTCCCTAAAGATAAATACTACTCAAATTCTTTGCCAACTCCTTTGGCAAGTTAAGTTATTCCAAACAATAATAGATGCATACCGGGAGTTTTCCACTTTATTTGTGTTGATTGACCACTATTAAATATTTTTCCCAACTGTTTCTTTCCAAGAATGCTTAAAATATTCATCTTTAACTAGTTCACAAAATGGAGATTTTGTGGACATCAGTTAACTACTCTTTTTTAGACTTGTAACTTTGGTATATATTTAAATATGATGTAGCACACCACTGATCGGAAAACCAGTTAATTTAACTTCTATTTTCATTATGAGAAAATACCTTTAAAGGGTGCTAGGAAGGAAGATAGAGCCACTTTTAGCTGACTGCATACGGATTATACAGGTATAAGCAAGTAAAGTAAATTTACAGAATAGGAAATACTGTAAAGGCAAGTATACTCAGTGTATCTGAATGAAAAAAAATGCACAATGTTAAGAGAAAGCATGTACTTTTAAGCTATAAAATGGGCTTGATGAAATATGTACATTTTTTATTAATAGTCTGGCATCTGACATATGTTCGATGACTAACTTTGAAGAAACTGACTGTCCGGTATTAAGTCAGGTCACTTCCTATTAATAAGACATGCTGACATGTTCGAGTCCAATGAGAAATGTCTCCTAAAATGTCAGTTCGGATTGCCACCCTCATGCTTAGTGCCACCAGTGCAGGGCAGTTCTTTTCGCATTTGTGTGGACATGCCTGCGACAAGTTAATTTCATGGTCAAGTTGCCAGGGATGTCATCGCAAGCATTTACCCTTATCTGCCTGCAGTGAATTTCCACTTAGAGTTTATGTGCATCTGAGAGTAGAAATTAAGAGGTCTAACTGGAGACTTTACCTTGGCTGTAAACGGAGTCTATACTACGTGGTTCATTTTGGTTTTAAACAGTATCTATAGCAAAGATTTCTCTCACACACTTTTATGGACATAGAATGAAATCCTGGACTTAGAAGAGGATAAATCCTTTCTTTGCAGTATACTGCTGCTAACTTCCTTCTCTGTTTCTTGGGTCAATGTCCAAATTCAAAATCAAGTCATCTCCCATACATCTGAATGTGACCTTTTATTGCACGAATTTTCTTGCTTCCTAAATGCTTACATTGCCTCAAGACTTGTTTTTAAATTGCCATATGCTGTTTCTTGAGTGAAAAGCAAGTTATGTAGCTTTTCTGCTGCTGGATTTTCAGCAGTAAATGGGACTCTAAGGGGAATTATGAATATTTGTAATAGCTCATGTTTTCTTGAGAACTTTAGCTGTTGGAGGGAGGAAGGGTCAAGAGGCTACATTTTTATGCATTTCTTCCTCTCTAACTAATAGATACAATGTATGATTTATGATTTATCCAAATATAGACCTAGGCCTTCCTATGATGATCTCCTTATGGGGAAAGTTTGGGACTGCCCTAACTACTATTTTTATCAACATCTCCACTCTTTTTATTTCTGATTTAAAAAGCAGTGGTGGTAAAGAAAGACCTTCAAAACATGAATCCCAGAACTGAAATCTCCCGTTTTACTATAAATATGACCTGACACGAATGAAGAAAAGCACCTGGGGAATTAAACTCACGACTTTTCTGATTGCCTTTTAAGAATCTGAATTTATCAGCTGAAAGAAGACTCCCTATTTTGGAAATGAACACACACAAGTAAAGCACTTCACCTGAGTTCAGGAGAATTCACTGGGCAAACTTAATAGGAATAATCTGAAAATTATCATTGGCACAGGAATGCCTCCAGCACTCAGTACTGCCAACCTGGGAACTTCTGAGCACTTGGCTAACATTAAGAACCATGGCAATAACTTTTCTGGAATCTGGATCAAGTCCCCTTAGACTCTTATTTAAGAATTATCCAGATAAGATGGAATCTTGGCCTTCCTTGTTAACTCGAAATTGAAGGATAGGTCTTTTGTCCAAAAATAAGCTTTCCTTTGCTTTTAATCTATCAGAACAACATGGCCATTCATACCCCATTCTGTCAGTTATTTGTATATCACTTTTCATGTTCTGTTTTTACAAAACAGCTTATATAATTAAACAAAATAATACCTTAAGGCTTGAATACACAATTGTAGCAGGTCTGAACTAGAAAGGTTCTTCCTGTATCTCTTCTTTTCATAAGCATTATGTTTACACTGTCCTCATATACCACTGAATAAGCCATTTATTCAGCTTGTTTGCCTGCCTCAGAACTAGGGTACTAAAAGTTTTGCTGTGATTTCTCTTCTGAGTAGGTCCCCCAAAGCCTCACAGTTTCAGCCATCCCTGATTACTAACCATAACTGTGTCTCAGACTCAGCAGGTCACCTGTAAGCCTTTCTCTTCTGTCATCCCATGACCAGCAGTTGTTAAAATAGCTTCACAAGTTTTTTAAACAAAATATTATTTTCTTTCCTGATAATACCTATCAAGCAGGGCAACAGTATGAAAAAGCAAAAGGCCCAAATATGTATGTCTTAGCTTAACTATATAGCTTACTTGAAAGCTTGGAGTAAATTTTACTCTCCCTACCTAGAAATGTGCTTTATATTCTTCAAGACAGTCCATAATCTCTGTAGTGTTGTGTGAAACATTTCTGCCTCTGGAATGCCTTGGCCCCAGGATATGCTGCTCACACCTTTGCCCAGCTGGAGAGGACTTCACTGAATGAGTGGCTTTTGGCAGCCTTCCATATAGGTTACATTGACATATTCTTCTCTTAAGAGGTGGGATTTTTGCCTCATTTTATTGAGCTTGCTCTTTTGTGTCATTTAAAAAGATTAGGTTGATGAAAAGACTGTCATTTTCCATGCTGTATGATGATGATACTAACTCTAAAAGCAGAGTTTAGGTGGTGTCATCAGAGGTGTATAAGGGGACTGCAATTGCTCTGCATTACCTGTTAGATACCACCCAAGGCTAAGAGCCTGGACACCAAAAGGGAGCAAAACTGGCTCCTAGGAGCTCCTAGGTGAAGTGAGCAGGGATCATTTAGTTTGTTTAAAATAATACTAAATAATGAGGCATAAAATGAATGTTGAAGGCTCCAAGGGCAGTTCTGTTTAGTGGGCATCCAATAACACAAAGCCATTCTTCCTTAAGGCCTTGTTGTACAGAAGTTAAACAAATGATTCAAAACATATTGTGCCTTTGTTCAATACTAATGTCATTTCCATTAATCCAGCTACAACTGTCCGTCTCCATACTTCTAGGGATAAAAATTTTCTCCTCAGGAGAAACGGTCAGGTCATTAGCAACTTCTGAAGGTCTCACTTTCTTCTAAAATCCTGCCTTATTTGCCTTATTTGACTATTGCCAAAGGCAAAGCAGTTGGCTGGTCTCAGAAGTTAGATAAAGTGTTCTGCATCTAAAATGTCTTTATGTAACAGACAAGTTCTGAAAATATGTATTGCATAGGTCAATGCATACTTGAAAATGCTAGGATTAAAGTGATCAGAAGTAGTTCTGGACTGAAAAATATATTAAATACTCCCTGTAGATCATAAGGAAGTTAATTTTGAAAAATGACTTTCATTTAATACAAAGCTTTCCAAAGCAACTCCTGTCATCACCTATTTTTAAGGAATTTGGCAAACATGTACCATTCCAACTGGTATTTTTTAATGAAAAACAATCAACATATTTTGATAGTGTTGTCTCTGAGCAACCAAAAGCTATAGAAACCCAGGGCTGATCTTCCTCTCCTCTACCAGTCCCAGAAAGCTTTGGAGTAGCACATTAGGATTTCAGAAAAAAAATAAAATGCCATAGCCCTAAACTATGGTTTTGCCGCCAACCCACTCAGCATGTGTAGTGCCTCTGAGCATGTCCAGGACTGCCCTACGCCTTGACAGGGCTGCGGTGGTTGACACTGAGATCATACCTAATCCCAGCTGCATCCTGGACTTGGCGTTCTTCCACCTGAGTTCCCTGAGGGCCCAAACCCAGATTGTTTTCCCAGGCAGCACCTGACAGGCTCTGATGGGATTGGGCTTCCTACGGAATGTGCCAGCGGTCGCCTTTTAGAGTGTTCTTCAAAATGTCTGCAAAAGGAGAAGTTCTGGTGGTGCCTCCTTTTATTCCTTATTAAGATAATCACGTACTAGTTAAAGCATTCATGGAGGTGACAAGGATCTAGGTTCAGAATATCCTTGGGCTGAAGGTGTTAGAATCCACAAGTTCCACTACAACAAGACACTTTGCTTGACAGTCTTTCTGTAGCAAACTGGTAAGCAGCAGCACTTCCAATAGTATCTTACAAAGTTCCCACTGAGCATTAGTGAAAACATTTCTATAGTAATCCCAGTTGTAGGGAAACTTTGCATCTCCTGCAGTCAGTTGAGATGCCTTAAATAGGTCTTTTCCATGGCTAGCTGTTCTCATTTCTCGTAGAATGAACCCCATCAAATGTCAAAAAAAAAAAAAACGATTTTTGCGTGTAGGATGATAGCTGCTATCTCTAATATTATTCTTTTTCCTTTGTTTTTACTGAATGCTAGTCTTGTTTCCCAAAGTGTGGCAGCCATAACTGCATGGGAAAGTGCTTCTTCAGTTCTGTTATTTTGGAAACTGAAATCTTTGAGTCAAAAACTTTCCCACTGAAACCCAAAAATTTTTATTTGGGAAGGCGGCCAAGCTCCCAGTTGGCCCAAGTAATTTACATGTCTTGTGCCACAGTACTTGTATATCTCAGGGGAGTGTGGGGGAAGAGAGAGATGAGGTGTACAAGCCAGCACAAGGCAGAAGAGAGGAGTAATTCTCTGGTCTTCCTCCACGATCAGACCTAACTGCACAGAGATGTGCTCACTCATTGTGTGACTGTGCAAACAGACTGCACCAGCCTCCTTCCTTGTGAGGATGACACTCTTAAATACCCTGCACAGACCACCAAAAAATCACAGATAATCTAATATATCCAAATATATCCAAATCATGACTACTTTCTGTTTTAGATCAGAGCTTCATGTCATCTTCTGAGCATGATCCAGGAAAGAATGATGTCATGGAAGAAGACTTGTCCTAGTCAATGAATGCACTTTCTATAACATGAGATTACCTTTATACTTTACAAAAATTGTTGCTTGGACTTTTAGCTCTATTAGCAGAGATAAAGAAAACTTGAAAATGATCTGCTAGCATTACAACACTAAAATTTGAACGTGTATTTCCCCAGCAGCTTGACCATTTTAATCTTGGAATACAATTGAGATTTTGCCATTTATTTCGACAGACTTAGAATCCGGCCTAGAGATGTGTATTCCTTGCCTTTCTTGTTCCAGGGAGACTAGATAGCATTTTTATCAATGCCCAAAGTTAAATTTCCCCCCAGAGCCAACAAAATGACATTTACTGAGCCATAACTCATCAAATATTTATGAATCATATCACACTAAATAAAAATAGAAAAAAAACTGTGAAAGAAAACAGTGTTTAGATACATGTTTATGCTATTCCCATCCAAATGAGCTCTTCCGAGGATTTGCTTAAATATGACCTGTGTTGTTTTCCATACAAGACAAGCCCATTTCAAGATAGTTGTAAAACACTGCGTATAGGATGTGCACGGCTAAACTGATGACTAACTCTGTAGGCATTATTTATTAACTTTAATTCATATCCTCTCATATCCTTCTGTCAGCTCCCTCCTCCTCCTCCTTTTTTATTATAGGTGAATAAAAACTGACGCTTCTGCATTCTTTTTAAGCCATCAAACTATGTTAATTATTTATGGTAAGGCACCACAGCTAAAGCAAAAGTTCATGAATGTTTCAGCTTCCTGCTGCAGATGGTTCAGCAATTTCTGGCTTAAGCGTTATTTAAGCAAAAGTCATGAAATGATTGAAAAAAAAAAAAACACTTCAGAATTTCCTAAGGCCAAATTTGAAGAGATCAGGGGTTGCTAACACTGGTGCTTAGAATAATCTTCTGAAACGGTATAACACTCATGTTTTCTAATTTTCTGCATCCAAATGGCATTTTAAAAGCTATCTTATCACAGGAAAGAAATAATGGAAATAGAAAGGGACATTCTAACAATGTAGACTCAAAATGTAGCATGAATTTTAATGTGAAGTGTGAATAGAAACAATTTGGAGGGGAGGAATATCCTTATTTACTGAAAATAAAGGGCCTAGATTCAAATAGATGCTGCAGACCTGAAACTTCAGCCAACTTTTTGGTAATCCTAATTCCAAACCTAGATGCTGGGAAAGGCAACCTGATAATCCATCCTAAACCAGTCTCGAGCATGTAAAAGGTATAAGGCACACACACTAGCTACTATGCTCAGCAAATACCAGAACATATACTGAGTACATTAGTGATCTGCCCAGGTTCTTACTTCTGTATTATATGGACACATTTGGTAAAGCCTTCCTGGAGTGAGCACTGCCAGGTTTGTCATCTGTTATGTCAGCAGCATTGCTGGGCAGTAAGACAGCCACGATGACTTCTACAAAGAGGATCAACATTACTTCTTGCTGTGAGGGCAACTGACATTCATATGTAGCCTGAATTAAACGAAGCTTTCCAAGGAGGCTTCCAGGCCAGACAGAGATGTAGCTATTCATACACAGCCTACACACTTAATTAGTGGTTCCTCAAAAGGGAGCACATTGGGTACATAAGAACCACAAGACTAAGCTCCTGAGAGCCGGACCATCTGTTGATCCCAGCTGTTATTTATCAGTTTCTTTAATGCTAAGGAATAATCCACATCTTTTTGTTACCACCAAAATAGGCTGAATAAAAAATTCTTATTTTTTTCTGATATTTACAGTAAGGCTGAAAGACCCCTCTTAACTCTTTAGACTCCTAATCATGGGTGAATTAGAGCATAGGCTCCTTCAGTCACAAAATTATTTGGATCTGGACTCTGAGTAGACTTGTGGATCAACTCTTCCATTTAGAATAACTGTTCGTTATCAGCGTCGCAGCATGCTGTGGTTTTCATTGTGTTTGCACAATGCAAACTAAATCTACAAAGATGGATGCTACAAAGATGGATGAGGAGCTACCATGGCCCCCTCTAATTACATTACAAGTGATGAAAGATGTGATTTACGCCAATGTGGTATTAGATGCAACAAAGAAATTAGAAGCAGATTTTACTTAGTTCTAACAGATAAGCCAAGAACCTCATACTGCATTTATGAAAATATAATTATGTGCAGATGTAACAAAATCAATTTAATAAAATTAAAAAAATCAAGGGGAAAACTACGGCTTGAAGATGATAGAAATAAAGTCTAGGAAAGGTTACTTTGGGATAAAGGGATTTTATGTTTTTGCTTCTAATCTCAGGAAAGAACTCCCATCCAAACCACCTGTGTTGTGGTTATCATTAAGTGCAACTACAACTACAGAGTTAAAAAAAAAGTTAATGTTGATCTGATAGCTGTTGAGTCTGTAAATCAAGAGGAGGCTGGGCCCTGATCTGAAAGAAATGCTTACACTCTTCCCAACGCTGCATGTTCAGAAGAGGTGTGAAGTTCCCACGCTGCGGGGTTTCCCTCCCTGCTTCCTGAGTTCGGGTCTGCGCTGCAGCGTGCTGCAGAAACCCGCAGCAGGGTGGTCGGCAGCTCCCGAGCTGTCCTTTAGCTGTGAATCGAGATGTGAACCAGGTGTCACCAAGCAGTATGAGCCAGTCTCTCCACAGCCTTAGTTACATTCCTTCATCTGCAAAGCAACAAGGAAGAATGCAGCTTGGGATAAAACTTTTCCAGAATTTCTGTCTAGTCTTTAACTTAAGAAGTCAGACCCAAATCTATTTTGAGCTTTGAGGCATGCAGGTATCCAAGTGAGTTGGTTTCAAAATCAGGAAAATGTCACACTTATTCCACTGTATTTTCTAATTTCAACAAGAGTCGGGCATAGATTTGTTTGGAAACTCTGATGGAAGCTGTCGTGACAATATTTCCAGGCCAGTGAAATACAGGAAATATCAAAAATCTTTGGGGGATTGAGGATGATGAGATTAGCACATCAGTTTTATTTATCAGTAGAATTCAGGGAATTTGGAATGATTTTGTTGCTTTTATTGAAGAAAACTAAATCTTTAAGCCTTTGGAAATCCCACTTTAGGTTCTCACGAGCTAAACTGCCAGAGTTCTCTGACAGGAAAGACTAATTTTGCATCTGGGAAGATCATGTGATCATTCCCCACTTCCTTCATATCAAACAAAAAAAATTACACTTCATTAAATTGTTTCTCTGTAGCACATAAAATGGCTTCAGCTTTAGGATTTTTTTTGTTTGTATTTGCATTCCTACAAAAAAATTTTGAGTAAATTTTGCTGTTATAATTTTTGAAAAATATATTGGGGATATAACTATTTATTATACATCCTCTTCTTAAGCAGAGTACCATGAGAAAATATAATGCCTAGAAAATGGAGCAAATACATTTGCAAAGTTATAGCTTCACTGAATAAACTCATTAAAAGGAAGAGAAATATATGTGAATAATATCCTTATCAGCAGTTGCATACATAATTCCTCAAGTTTTTGAGGAATTATGAGATCTTAGCAGGTCAGTGGTGTTTTTTGCTTGTTTCTTTGTTTATGAATAGTAGTTGACACCTAACAGAAAATTATGTAGTGCCTCTTTCATGATTACATTTGGTCTGGGTTTGTCTGTCTGTCTGTCAGTTTGTTTGTTTGTTTGTTTGTTTGTTTGTTTTTACCAGGAAAGATTCCTTACTTCTTTATCAAAGTGTATAACAAAAGCAACACAGTTTATACGATCCTGTGATCATTGTATGTTATCATTGCGTGTTACATCATATGACCGCATAGGTGAGAAGGAAAAGGGGCATTTTTTTTTCTGTTTATCTACATTGAGTCTTGACAAGACTCAGGTGTCTGGGCAAAATGCCCCAAAGTATGTATGCATATTCAACTGTTTATCTAGTAATTCTCATCACATCTGTGATGTCAGCTGTCACCTCACACTTTTGGAGACTTGAGATCAGATGTAGAGTTTAGAGAACCATCAAAATCTCGTTCAGAGAACAGTTCAGAAAACAGATTAATGTGGTCCAGTTGGCAAATGCACAGAGCAAAGAAATGTGGTGGTCTAGAACAATTTTTAGCTCAGCTGATTTTTCTCTTCTGCTCAGTTTATTGTGTAAGGTTTCTTTGTATCTATGAGATGTTAGTGGGACTGTTTGTAAGGAAATATTGCAAAATCTCCCTCTCCTGGGGAGAGAGTGAGGAGAGTCTCTGTGTAGGGAGCAGAGGGCAGGGAGGCGAAGCGATGCCACTAGACACAAAATATCTGAATTTTCATTTTTCTTCTTTACACCCTGTATCTTTTTGCTTGGTATTATTCAGTGTGACTACAGGTCTCTGAGTTTGATTTAGCATTCTCTCCTGTCTTTTTTTTCTTGAAAGCTAAAAAGATCCTGGGACAGATTTTGAACTAAAGTATATCAGTATGGCATCACTAAGTGTTTTATATCAGTTAGAGATCTCTATCCTTGCTTGACCTAGATTGCCTTCACTCTTATGCTAAAGCAAGTTTTTCATCACTGTACCTGATGTTTCCTTACCTGGTAACCAAAGATTCGTGTGCCCTAGCAGAACTGAGGCCTGAGAGGAAGATGAAATATTTCACAATTTCACAAATTGCTCTTGCTCCTCATTCTGGCTGCACTCATGAGTGACTTCATTAAGGAGGCCTCCCTCTTGAAAGCTTTGGAGATTGTTATCATAAAATTTGTGATGCAGTAGTCAAAAATCATCTGCCATACCTAAAAGTTAACAATTCAGTTTAAATATTTGGGAGATTTTCAGGAGCATAATGGAAGGAACTGCCAGTTCCTTGAGAAGAATTTCATTTCATTATTCTTTATTTCATTAGAAATAATCTAGGAATGAACTCTCCAAGGCCAGAGGAGTGCAACTGGGAATTAGGAAAGCATGAGGATATAAGCAAGAAAGAAGGAGGGAACTTCTCAGAAGAGGCTAGTTCAGTTCTGTTTTTAGAAGGACCTCTTTGCAAATTTCCCTAGATTACTCCTTAACCTTGGTGAATCAAACAAAAAGAAGGCCAAAGACTTCTGAGCTGCATTAGGAAGAGCATTGCTATCAGGTCAAGGTGATCCTCCCACTTTGCTCAGCTCTAGTGAAGCCACACGGGGAGGACAGTGTCCATTTCTGGGCTCCCCAGTACAAAAGGAACATGGAGCTAAGAGAGATAGTGTGGTGGAGAGTTAAAAGATGATTGGAGAACTGGAGCATCTCTCATATGAAGAAAGGCTGAGATAGTTGGGCCTACTTAGCTTGGAGAAGACTGAGAGGGGATCCTGTCAGTTTATGCAAATACCTGAAGGCAGAGTGTCAAGAAGATGGGGCCAACCTACTCTCAATGATGGCCAGCAACAGGACAAAAGGCAACAGCCATAAACTGAAACACAGGAAGTTCTATCTGAATAAAGACTTACTGACCGTGGGGATGACAGAGCACTGGACCAGGTTGCCCAGAGAGATTGTGTGGTCTCCTTCTCTGGGGATATCCAAAACTTGCCTGAACACGATCATGTGCAATGTGCTCTTGGTAATCCTGTTTGTGCAAGGTTGTTGGACTAGATGATCACCAGTGGTTCCAACTTCAAAGATTCTGAGATTTCATTTGAAAATCCAAGTTCTCACTTTTAGCCTAGAAGAGATGACATATATCAACTGTCTTTAAATTGTTTCTCTTCTTTAGGTAAACTCTTCAGATACTTTTTAATCGTATGGGAAGCAATCACAAAAATTCTAATTCATGTGGTGTGATAAGACAGGTGACTCAGTGACTTACCATCCAAGTTAAAATTTGAAATGTGAGATTTTAAAATTCCATTTAAAGAAAAAAATACATTCAAGACATTTCTCTTGTCTTTCTCTGATGCCTGAATGAACTGTTATTGACAATTGTCAAACTTTTTATTGTCAAATTTTAGGGATGGAAAGATGCCAAAAGACAGAGAGGGGAACCTGAATCTTCCACTGTACAATCTTTAATAGATAAGGGTTTGCTGGCAAATCTCAAACTAGAGTCATCTATAGAGCACTGATATTTAAGAAGTAATATTTTGAAATCAGAATATGGAAAGTCTGCCTTTTTATCAAAATTCTCAGCATCTTTCCCATTATTTAAACCTCAAACATAAAAAAAAAACTGTTTGCATTTGATTAGGTTTCATTACCAAGAACTAGGGACCCTAGTTACAATCTTCCTGAATTTTATATAACCCTGTAACTCTTTGCTAGACAAAGATTTGTCCATCTTTGTTGCTGCCTTCCTTAGCCTACAAGTAATCTCTGCTCTGGTAGATACTCCCCTCCCACGAGCTGTTCTTTGCTCCACTGGTAGCTTTAATGAACAATTCCAGCTCTGCTAACAGATTCTGTTATTTTAGCTCTTAGAAGGAATGTAACTGCAGACAAAGACAGTCTATTGCACACAGGATGCCCTTAAGTAAATTTTTCTGATCCCTCATGAGACTCCTAAAAAGGTTGTTGTGTTTCAGATCTTAAAAGAGAGAAATACTTCTTTTTTTCTCTTAGTTATAACTTTTGTATCCCTATGCTAGAAACAAAACCATTGCATTATATTAGGATGATATACTACAGAATGGCCATACTGGGCCAGATCTCTGTATAGTATTACAACTAGAAACATCTTTCTAATTTCTGGTATGTCACTCTTTTAAAGAACAGCAAAAAAAGCATAATAAAACAGCGTGTAGAATAAACATGTAATAGCCTTTCTCCTTGGTTCATAACCTTTATTTCCATTTCTGTCAGATGTTGACTCATTGGCAGGATCTTCATCAAGTTCCTCCGTGTTTCATCTTCCTCCCTTCTGAAGTTTTCTAGGGGAGAATGAGCAGCTGTGTTGTTCTTCTTTGCTTTAGGCTACAGATATCACAGTTAAGAATCAATCTTATTAATTTACACAGGTTGTAATTGGCCCTGCATCAAAATATCAAGAATAAAAAGCAGTGCATGGTCAAAATAACATTTCAATTGAGAAAATATGCAGATTCAGGTAGACCAGAGTTATCAGTGAATTTGTCTCAAATTTGGTAGCATAGGCCAAAAGTAAATCATTATTTTAAGCTTGTTTTTGTGTTTTCAGAAATAAATGTATTTAATGTTAGAACAAATCTGAGACTAAAATTCTTCATGCTTAATCAAACATTTTTTTTTAAAACCATCTAAAGCTAGCATTTTTTCAAGCATATTTTCTAAGGGAAGAGAGAGTATTATGGATTTTGGTTTCAGTTTGATTCTATGAATGCATATCTCCAAGTTTCCATTTTGATCTACTTCTTGTAATTTAATGGCAAAAGTCTGCTGTCAAGATTCAAATCGACTTCACCTAAAACAAGGAAAGGAATGAAGAATGAGTTTTATAAACTGCCCATGTTATATCCAGTAAATGCTTAGGTAGATCCTGTCTTTTAGACAGTTATGCCCTCCTCCTCCAGTGGATTCCAGACGTGTGCCTTGGGACCTGGGTGGACGTCCCTCCCAGGCACAGGAGAGGAAGGCTTGGACTTGTGGGTCCACTGCCTGGATAAATACCCCAGACCGTATCAGATCAGATCTTAACGACTAGCTTGCACTTGATCATTCAGATGTTTATATAGTCACACTGAATATAACTGCTGTGATAAACATATATCATGAATATACATCTTATTCATGATAATTCCTGTAATTTTGTGATTTGCACCACAACTTATGAAATATTACTCTAGACAGAGAATGTTTACTTCAACTAAACATCAGTTTTGCAGGCAAGCTTTGCCTGTACTAAAACAATTTGGAGAGCAGAGAATTAGCAACTCTTCATTAATTTCCTATTTAATTAAAGCTAACTGTGAGATTTTCTTGCAAAGGAATGAAAATCCCTCTAATTTACTTATTAGGTTTCAGCTGTCACTTCCACAACAATTAATCAACTAAACAGTTTGATATAGTGTACCAAGACATGCAAGACGTTCACATACTCCTGGTGTGGAAATTAATTTCTATTAAACCTAAATGCCCTGACCTGAAGAATAAATTACAGAAATTACAGATACATATAATGAGCAATACTGTCTTGCATACCAATGCAATCTGACTGACAACATTGTCCTGTCTTTTCACACTCCTTTTTAAAGATCTAAAGAGTAAGTGAGGCCAGTAACAAAATTTTAACAAACTTGAAGGTGCTACTGACTTTAGCAGGTATTTCTATGATTGATGAAACTCAATTTTGCTTTATTTAGTTGCATATACAAATCTATATCTATATCTATCTATCTATATGTATAGACATATATATATATGCTTTTGCTGAGCTATGTCACTGTAGAAATACCAGTCAGGGCTTCACAGAAAACAAGATTTAAAACAACTATTAGAACAGCTGCAGAAAGTTGAACTGAAATTCTTGTTTCCAAACAGCTTTAATGTTCAAAGGCAGAGATACCTATGACAATTCTGTGTTGTAGTCTAACAAGCTCCTTGTGAGAGGACGGAAATGGGATTTGGACATTTGGAAATGGGACATTCAGGGCATCATAGGGATAGGGCATTTGTCATTCTAGCAGGACATTTTGGGGAGCTGGTTCCCCCTCTAGCCTCACAGCACAGGTCAACACAAGTTATCACATACAAGAGCTTTCTTTGACCAAGGGACAAACAAAATATTTGGGGACCATATACCCCTATTTCAGTGATCCTACCTATACAGCCCATTTCCAGACATGTTATACCCTCCTTACCTGTGTGCTTCCCTGATATTTCTCCATTACAACTGAACATAGCTGCAAACATTATGGCAGACTGACGGAAGCCAAAGGGCTCCAGCAGATCTGAAAAAAACAGTCTGAGAGGTGTATTTGCCCTTTAGGGGTTGGGATATTATTTAAGGTCAGTTGCAGTTCCTTGGAGGAAGGCTAAACCTCCCAAAGTACCTCCTTTTCCCACCTGGTATTGAGCTGTCCCATGGCTGTTCTTCTCATTGCACCACTGCACACACCTGTGACAGGGTGACATGAACGAGGGACGTGATCTTCGAGTCTGACACAGACAGAGCTGTTGAGGCTGCAAGCAGCAATAACTAAAAATCAAGAGTGAGCAGGATGTATGTGTCTGCTGGTTCTGTATTATCAGTGAAGGTTTGTTTGTACCCATCTGTGCTTAGGGGTTTCTTTAAATGTAGAAGCAATAAATTGAAAGCTAAAGGTTAATTAAGCTGTGTCCTGCTTATGACAAATGAAGCAAAGGCCTTTCAAATTATTGCTCTTTTATTGGTAGTTCTCGGAATTTTACAAAAACCCAAAAGCCTCAAGTTTCAGTTGAGATGTGTTAGGGGAAAATCAAATTATTTTTTAGTCTTATTTCTCCTGATTTTTCCAGTTACAGTTTTTCTGCCTTATAAAATGCCTCCAATCAGGTTGATAATGCCTGCTTAGATCTACTGTAGCTTACTTCTTCCTAGATGACAGGAGACTTTCAAATAACCACTTGAATGTTTATGAACACAGATTTTAATCTCCCTGCTGGTATTTGGGAATGCATTTCACTGTATCTTCAGAGCACTTTCTCTTCTGCTAATACTTATCTTTTTGTGTATTATAGTTTTTACTGAATGTGCATAATAAAATGCCAGCATGGCATGTCTTCTAACTTGGCTGGCACAGAATAAGTTTTTCTCTCTTGCTGGGACTTCTGAGGAAATATACCTCGTTTCTTTTCCTCCACACCCAGTTATCATTATATATACAGTTCCATTTTTAATAAGCAAACTGCCAGAAGCACACATCCCTGATTTTAGGATTCTCTCTCTGAAGGCAACTGTATTTGAAACAACAGTGCACACTATAGTATAACATGTGGCTTTGCTCACAAACAGCTGAGCAACTAGTCTTAAATGCCATGGATTTGTTTTGGAGGTGAGGGAGGTTAGAAATGTACCAGCAATATTGCTTTTATTGATTCCAAGACACATGCCTTTGTATCCAAAATAATAGTCATATGGATCAGCAGACTTCTGAAAACACTCACTGTAGTTTGTGCGTCATCAAGACCAAGAACAGGCTTACTTCAAGTTTCAGTTGATCCCTCTTCACTTTCATTCTTCTGAAAGCTTATCTAGAAGAGAAAAACCTGTGCTGAGCAGGAAGTCTTCACACATCGGAAAGATGTATTTATAAAAAGTAAGAGACAAATGCAGGGTTCTGCTCAGTTCTCATATTAATTTTTTTCCTCTTCGATTATTATGGTTGATGTTGTCTCATAATCCATAATATGGTTTGTTTAATGCAAGTGCTTGCTAGGAGATACAGTGTCAGGAAGAGACGGCAAATATAATCTAGTAGATTTGTGCTAAGCATGATCTTAATCTAATTGAAGCCTGAGCCTCCTCTCCTGTAGCTAAAGAAAAGGCACCATAATATTGCTTTATTTGATTGCAAGCTCTTCAGCATCTTGCGCTGTGTTTGTACGCTGTCTAGTACCATGGAGACTTCTCCCCAGATAAGGCCTGTGGGTGCTGCTGCAATACAAATAAATGACAGTAAGGGAAGTTAAATGAAAGACGAGATTGTTATTGCCATTCTATTTGTGAAGCTGCTG
Source organism: Crypturellus soui (assembly GCA_032275445.1). Classification (NCBI taxonomy): domain Eukaryota; kingdom Metazoa; phylum Chordata; class Aves; order Tinamiformes; family Tinamidae; genus Crypturellus; species Crypturellus soui. Next base: position 3,749,318 of record JAUBNY010000700.1, read on the forward strand.
CTCTCCCCTTCCAGCAAAGCTCCATCAAGGTAGAAGTGTAGATATTTCCTCAGAAAGTTCTAGTGCAGCAAAATAATCATCCGTGAGTGATCTTGCTTTTGAACTGGAATCAAATTTGGCTTGCTTATAATTGTGAATACTCTAGAAATGCATCTATGACATGAGTTTGCCCTTCTGTCTGCAAAGCAAGACAAAGCAATAAACAAGTGTCGTGAGAAATGACAGAGTCAAGGAGGCCTTAAAATTTGGAATTTATGAGAAAGCTGTTTCCTCATACCTAGTGCTGAAACCTTCCTCCATTCAATGTCGATTTGATTTCCTTATTGAAACAATTAAAACGACCGTCAAGCACTGCCTGTCTCACCCCAACCTATTGTCTAACAGCCAAATCCTATGTCCTTTGCCAAGAGCTGAGGACACTGGGAAACACTTCAACGGCAAGTAGCAGTGCAAGCAAGGGAGCAGAGCGTGTCAGTCCACACACCTCTTTTGCACTTGGGGAAACTATGAGGAAACCAATTACTGAGATCTGCAAGCAAGCCCAACTGTGGTGCTTTGTGTGACCCTTCTCTGATAGCCACGTTGTTCAGGGAGCTCAGCAGAATGCAAGGACCTAGCGCAGAGGAGCCGTGTGTCCTTACTGGGACAGTCACACTGGAGTCACCCAGTGATGGAGGGACCTGTGGGAACAGAAACACTTCGCTTCACGTAGCCTTGAAAATGCTTTGCAGATGTATCACATTATCAACAACGTTTAAACATCTCTGACATTGCTAGCACACGTTCAAAGAAAGCCTGCAGGAACAACCCAAGAAACGCTGTGTGTGTGTGGCAGACCTGACTCTGAAATTAAAAATTTCCTCTCTCATTGCCCAGAATTTCACTGTATATGTGAGGATCCCTTCCATTTTCTCCCATGTAATACACTGCTTGGTCTAAATACAGCTGGAAAGAAGGGCCTGAGCAACTCCTTTACCAATTCCATGGCTTGCAGTCTCTTCACCATAGCAGCATAACACACATATATGCATTAAGAAAAGGCTGCCAACCATTTTCTACCCCCTAAAATAAACTCCCTTGCTTACAGGGCTTCCATAATTGAGCTATATTTGTCTGAGGGCCTCATACAGAACAGAAGGGCAGATGATTTTCCACTTGCATAGCCTCCAAAGTGCAAAGGCTGTTATTCACCAAAAATCCTGTGATGCTTAGTTTACATTTTCATGCCACTGTGTAAATAAACTGCTCCTCCCCACACCTCCGTGGGACAGGTAAGTAAATGTTTGATTTTCCTTTCACAGCCACAAAAGCTCACACTGGTATATAACACTGAGGTAGAGCTTTGTGCTGCTTTGGGAGAGCAAAACTTTGTAGTCATAGAAATAGGCATTGGCAGGGACCTTTGAAGGTCATTTAGTTCAACCTCTTGCCCTAAGCAGCACAATTTCCAACATAAGGTCATAAGGACATAATATGACTCTATTAATATCAAATGATCATTGAGCTTAGAAGAGTTTCTTTAGAAAGTTACAAATATGAAGAGTGTCATTTGGACTGCTGTGCTTTTTTCCTCCAAAAATCATTTATCTTTGTTTTAAAAAATGCAGTGAAAAAATTGATCTTTATTTTGCTGTTATTTTGTTGTTATTTTTGATAACAGAGAAGCTTTCAAACCTCATTTCTTGGTAGATTCAGTCCTATTCCTCCAAAAATCATGTAATGCACTCTCTGAAGGCAAGTCTTATCAAGTAGCTTCTGCAGTACATATATATTGTTATTAATGATGTTTCTGCAACTTCATTTATTTGCCATATATAATGCAGTTGTGGTTACACATTGTATTAAACTGGCAATTTGCATAAGGAGTTAAATGTATACTGATTCAGCAAGATGTTGCTGCTTTTGAAAATATCCTATCACTTCAGGCTTCAAGGTC
>JAUBNY010000700.1:3756937-3773888 GCA_032275445.1 Crypturellus soui
AGCAAGATGTTGCTGCTTTTGAAAATATCCTATCACTTCAGGCTTCAAGGTCACTAAAGCTATCCAGGTATGTTTTAGACTCCGTTCTAGTGCCAAGTGAAAGATGTTGCAGTCATGAAAAACAGTTAGTCCAAACCATTTGATGCCACTCTTGTGGCTGTGCCTGCCTGGCTGAGCAGAGGTCCAAAGGAGCACTTTCCACAGCCTCTGGAAATCTGAACACATCATTTCTTCTCATGCAACAGGCTGCGTCAGGTTAAGAGATGTGAGTCTTCTGAACCTCCAGGAACATAACAATTCATAATTTAACTATTCTTTTTTTTTATTCCCAATACTATTTTAGTTAGTTTTAATTAATTTGTTTTATTTCCAGACCAAAGGAGTTGTGAGGGACTCATATATTGACCGTATAGAGGTTACTTTCTTGTGGAAATCCTTGAATGTTTCGTGGAAATGAGTTGGTGAGCATGGCATTCCTGTGAAGTGGTCATCCTCTAGACCTCAGGTGAGCAGTGCTGAGCAAGGTGAGAAGGAAAAGACTGAAAGCTGCTATGCCACATACTGTCAGACAGATGCCTGCTATTCCTTGACACTGTTTTGGCATCCTGGTGAGCGCTCTCCTTTGCCCCTTCTCCTCCCTAGGATCTCAAAGCCAACAGACCGTTTTACTAGCTGCCTAATGCTCCTTGGAGAAATTGCTAATAACGGCGGCTGTGGAGGAGCAGCTGGGTCATCCTGGAGGCGGCAGGGTCAAGAGCACTGCGCTGTCTCGCTGGACAGCTGACCTCCCTGAACCCCTAACAAGAGAAGGTATTTCCATTAACCACACAGAAGATAAACTAGCTTTGTTTTGTTTGGCAGGGACACGACGGACAGCCATGTAGCTGTCACAGCAGGAGCCAAGGAAGCTGTAGAGCTGCCTGGCTGGTCGAGCACAGCACAGACGCACAAGTCTGGCAGACATGTAAAATATGTGAAAGAGAATTTTTTTTTCCTGTTTTAGTGTGTAATTTACAATGGAGTGTGGCCAAATCCACCTAACAGCTCTATCTAACCATGTCTAACCACCACCCGTGGCCTCTACTGCCCCGGATTTTACTTCATTTTGTGAGACAAATCTCTCTACTCACTTGAGAGGCTCTTGATTTCACAGGTATCTTAGGCAGTTTTGGAGATCCAAACATATTTCAGTAATTACATGGACAGGTTTTACTAGACTTGGAATGCCAGGCTTATGTGATTACTGCTTTTTTTTTTTTGTTTCATAAAGAATCCTGTAAATCAGTGAAGGTTCCAGTGCCTCCATTCTGTTGCATTATTCAGCTTCCAGCGAATTGATTAAAATGTTTCCTGCTTTATCCCGGAGACATACATATACAAGTAAAAATAATAATAATAATAATAAACCTGATATTCACAGGCATCGTTTTAAAATAGTGCTTTTGGTTTTGTCAATATACCTTGTTATTTTGTTCACTTTCTAATAAGAAAAGAGATGAGCTGAAGTTATTTATTTCCATAAATAAACACTTAAGCCTGAAAAAAGGATAGAAAATTATAATTTCTGTAGTCGTCTTACCTGTATCATTCCTTAATGGCCAAAAGATTGAGTTGCATTTGTAAAAATAGACAATTTACTTGCATAAACATGCACATGTAAGTATATAGGCAGTGAACCTTCATGACATGTAGATAATCTTGCAATCTCCAGTAAACCACCTAATAAATTATCAAGTCAAATAAAGGCATAAAAACCATCATAAAAAAATAAATCTCTTGCTGGAGTCATAAATGGTAGAACATTGACCATCAACAGCCCCAATATGTTTGAGTCAGAAAGAGTTCAACAGCAAGAATGAGAACAAGGAAATTCTCAGCCTGCTATCTGTGATGTAGGAGCCTGCTCTTTAATAGATGTTACAAAACAAATGGCTGCGTGTGTCTGATTAATACCTTTCAAAAGCATTTGTCCTTTTGAAAAATGAATGTATTTCAGCTCACATAAAGAAAAGTTAGAAAAAAATGGACATAAGAATGGACATGGAGACACAGGTTATGGGGGACCTGGTTACCTAAAAGGAGGCAGTTGATTTCACTTGATTAGCAGCATATTTGGGGGGCAGTAGCAGGAACATGCAGGTGTCACAGAAAGCTGAAATTTTCATTGTGCAGATAACCAGAGCCAAAATTACCCTGCAGCGATCCACTGAAAAAAACTCAGACAGCTGTGTTTTTCTACAGATTTTTCTGTTTTTTTTTCTGCTGATAATTACTGTCTATCTCATTCTCCATCCTTTCCTTTTGTTTTTCAGGAGGGGAGAAGAGAAAGAAAAGTATTTAACAGAAAGATTGAGGAAAGTTTAAAAACATATACAGAAAATGAAATGTTAGATTTCTTTTTCATTAAGAAACTTACTGATAAAGCACAGTCCCTGCCCCCCAACCTCACTTACAAAATTATTTTCTTTTCAAAAATTAGAAATAAAAAACTTTGATGAATTAGCTGCCATCCATAATCACACAGAAAAGTGAAAAACAAAATCCACAGAGCTATGAACCTTGAGCTTCACCACAGTGGATGATGGAACTTTCTCATTTTAAAGTTGGATTGCAATTTCACAGTGCAACCGCAAGAGGAAATGTGGAGCTGAACCAACAACAAGATAAGAAGAAAGTTTTGGCATAAATACAGTGCTAAAATTCAGTTCTTGCTTTCTTCCCTTTCCAAACACGGAGGAAAGCTAGATCAGTAAACAGCTGCTATCATCTTCATCGTTTTACGTAGATGGGTGTTGTGTGACGAACATTTTTGTGCATTTCTGCTCTGAGCCATTTCTGAGGCAATGTGCGACAGAGGAACAGTTCTTATTATACAGAGGGATCAGTGTTTGATCTAACCTAAACAAGGAAAATTGCCTTAAAATTAGATTACTGTCACTGAGAAAAAGGCATTGTCCATCTCTGGAAACCATGAAATATTAATTCAATTTTTCTTGAGAACAGATAGTGTTTTAATCGCATTTCAGTGTGAAGGATTTTTTTCCCCACTATCAGTCTGTAATTTTTCATTCATTAATTTCTTGATTTTATCTTTAACTTTAGAAATAATATTGTTTCAACTAAGAAACATTGAATGTTTTCAACTCTATTCTGTTGCTAGTTGTTCAGTTCAGCAATTGCAGGTGGTTTTTGCTTTTCAGCCTCTATTTTTTCCCATATGGGAATTCTCTCTTTATTTCTCTCTTTTTTATTTTTTGATATTTCTGCTCAGATTCATTGCCAGCTGAGTTGAACCATGAGTGTTTCATCCGTTTGCTTCCTTTGCTGCCAAGATGTTAAAAAATTCCCTGATTTTCAGCACAATTCCACTGGCAATAAACCAATTGTTTTCTAAAAGAAAAACTGAACAGAGCCTATTCCTAAATTCCTGTTATTTCAGAACTATACAGAACGTGGTGGCCCATTCAGGAAATGCTGGGTACAATCCGAGGGAATGGACAGCATTGGGACCACTCTGAAATGGCAGCCTGAACGTGGTGATGGTCCCCAGCCACGGCCTCTTCAGGAGGCGAAATGAGAGGCTCTTGGGAGGAGACAGGGATTTACAGGTGAGACCTGCTGGAAAGGTTTCCGCAGCTTTCTTTGTGATTGCCTTCTTCTGTCAGAGCTAGATCATTTCTCCTTCCGTGCACAAGACAAGTGCCATTCCCTTCTGCCTCTCTTCTGAGTCAGCCCCAGATGTTGTCAGGCAAGCTCTGCACCAAGGCATTGTGCGTCCAAATTGTTTCTAAGTAAGTCCAGCCCATGAATTATATATCATCCTGTAGTATTAAATAATTGTGCGAGGTTTATTTATTTATGTAAGAACAGTAAAAAAAATAATTACAAATAACCTATTTTAGACTATTTCATTCACGCAACTTCACTACCTCAGTTATCTGCACAGTGCGGTATTCAAACCATTCCCCCAAACTACCTGAAATCCTGCAGAATCACATTAGGTGAATACTGAAGGCTTTGTCTGGTTTGTTGTTACCTGTAGTGGGTTTCACACTTGAGCTGGTGATCTAATTATTTGGAGACTCATAAAAGACACTGCTCCCAGAAGAGGCAGAGATGCAAAGCACTATTTTCAGAGAGTGACAGGAAATTACCAAGTCCTGGAGTGTGTCCTGCCAGATAAAATGGTTTTCAATTCACTTTTAGGCAATTACATAATGAGGTGAAGAGGAAAAAAAAAAAAAGGTTGTTTCCATGTGCCAGGATGATTCCCTACCAACTTAAAAGATCATCTGCAAAAACACTCTTTTAACATTATTGGCGACCTACTCTCTCTTTCCAGCACTATATTAAAAGGGACACAGTTTCTTTGCTCAGAGTATCAAAATTACGAACGTGCAAAGTGAGGTGGGATTTTCAACATACTAAGCACTGGCGCCTGTGAACTTCCACAGACTGTAGCCGAGCAGCTGCAGCAGAACTTTCCATAGTCAGAAATCCCACCTGTTTCTCTCTGTGAGGAACAGGCAAAATAGTTTTGCTACGTAACTCATAAAATGTTTTCTATAACAGAATATGGTTTTCAACATGGAGCAAGCTGTGATGCTATCTAAAAATGCCTACTGATGTTTACATGTGATCTGAGCAAACAGGCTGCTTTTCTTATTGATGGTCTCAGAAGAAAACAAAAAAAAAAGTTAAATTTACCGTTGTCATTTTGTACCGTTTCATAATACCCACCACAAATAGTTCTCAAGTACATGTAGTGCACTTTTCCGTAAACCAAAAGGATAGTTAGTTTTCTAGTTGTTAGTGGAATGTGAAATAGACTGAACAAATTCAAATTTCAGCTCAAAGCTGAGACAAAAATTCCAAAATTTTCAGATTCAATCCATGTAAAACCATTAAGTTTTGTATGCTGTTTGCCCCAAAGTATGAATTGCTTTATCAGCCCTAGAAACACTGCCCAATCTGAAACTTTCCAAAGGTTTGGATAAATTCAACAAAATATGTTGCAAATCTAAGACCATCTGGTTTAAATTTCAGGTTTGTAACAAACTTGAAAAACAGTGAACTTTATTTGTTTTTAATTTTAGTGTTTTAAAAAAATCCATATCTCCTCTCTTTTGTGCTATCACAGATTTTTTGAAAATCCAGCTCTTTGACACAGGTTGACATTGTGTTTATTGATGTTCATGCAAACTGGGAAGCTCATCAAACAAGCAAAATTTTACACTGGTAAGGGCTGAATTAGTAGTATCTTTAGAGTTCTGTGTAAGCTTTAAGTTTATGCAGAATGTTAAAGGGAGGTAGCAGACAGAAAAAATCATCCTAAAATTGCCAAAAGATGGAGAAACATTAACATTCTTGGATCAGCACCTAAGCAGATCTTCACACATGCAGAATGAGTCACCAGCACAGTCCAGACTCCAGTTTGTCCCCTGGGTATGAGAGTCAGCTGTGTTTAACTTTTCATTGACTCAAGCATGGCAGTTCACCGCTTTATATGTTTTCCAGTTTTGTGAAGTCCCCACTTTTCTGATATCCTTTTCCCCGATGGTCAATTTGGGAATCGCTGTCGCATAGTGTTCACACACTGAGATACCACTTAGTCATCTCTGTAATGGTTTTCTCAAAGCTTTGGGGATTTAGCTTCTGGGAATACAGTCATTTTGCTTTGCTCTTCAGATATCAGTGTCAGGCGCAACATCTTGCTACAGTTTCAGTTTGTTTGATTTAGTCTTTCTTTTCTAAACAACATAACATCACCTTTCTGACTCTATTTGTACCACACAGTATAGGACAGTTCAGATGCAGGTGGTAAATGTCCCCCTGATTTGGAAAATCTGCATTTAAGCTCAGATACAGTTAGAAAACTAAGGAAAAATGACTTGTTTGTATTATTTAGGATGCACTATGCCTTTTTTTATATATAAAAAAGAGCTGGCTAACTTAAATTAGTTATCTTAACTAAGCTAACTTAACTTAAACTTAGGTCTTAGGGTAGAGGATGGAAGAGGCCACTGGGTCATCTAGTCCAATTCTCTGCAGTTCCACACCCAGCTGAATATATATATGCCAAATATTCCCAGACAACAAGAAATTTTCCCAATATTGCTAATAAAATTTAAGGTACAAATCCACAAAAGTACATGTCTTACGTAAACAGATGGAAAGGCCCAACTTCCTGCTGCTGTTTTAGCAGTCTCCTGCTATAGAATAGAAATCATTATATGAAAATGTCCTGACTGGAGGGAAAAAAAAAGAGGAAAAAAAAGTTAGTTTGGGGAAATGGGATAGAGAAATGATAGCAGCAATAACAGTTCCCCATCGGTCCTGTGGTGGGCTCTGTCATACATGGATTTGAGTTTCTTCTGGGACCTGTATTATCTTGGACAGACAGATTCCAACAAAGTCCCAAAGTCAGTGATTTGCTTATGTTTATTTGCTTAATCTTCACACCAGGAGTGTCATTTATAGAGGCAGGGGAAGGAAACAAACAAACAAACCAACCAATGAAAAAATAAGAAACAGAATGAAATTCGTGGTTATTCATCACAAGATAGAAAAGTCAGTCAGAAAAGAAAAAATAAAGCAAATTACTTTGAATGCTCATGGGAACTAATTAAAATAGAGCAGTTGGCTGATCTGAGACTATGCAAGAGGACTTAACAACCTGTTAACATGTCAGAAAGGAAACGTGTGGTCTGATTTATGAAGATGTCAAATCTGGAGATGTGCCTGGAGCACAGTTTGTTTCAGAGCAGGGCAGCAACGCTCTTATTTGAAAAAAAAAAAGCATCAGTGGCTTTAGCAAGGATTAGAAGTCTTATCAATAGTTTGATAGTGGTGTTTATTTAGCTAATTCCTTCTCAGGCCCTTTTTGACTTGGCATTTCAGCTTTAAATTCTTTATAGAATTTTGTTTTCTGGCCTTTCTTCAAATAAACGGTAATTTGCAAAAGTACAAAATGAAATGTTCAATGACATACCAGGCCAATATACGTAAATACTGTATTGACTGCAGTGGGAGTTTAGCCTGCTTACTCAGAGGCTAGACATGACCCAAAGAAAAGTTGCGACTTGCCCATGATCACAGTGAGGAGTCAGCATCAGAGTGCCTAGCACCTGAGTCATGAATGTGGCCGAGTCATCCACAACTCTGCTGGTACATGGCTTCACACAGGATGCATCATGTCTTCTTCCTTTCACTCATCCTCAGCTTGCTGAGCAATCCTAACATTTATCCTGGAGTCAGCTCTCCTTCCTTCTCCATCATTCTGCCCCATCCAAGACTTGTGTCAATGCCTTGGTTTCCATAAGAAGTGTGGATTTGGAGCACACCATCTCGCTTATCACCTCTTCCTCACTTTGGCTTCCTCCCTTCCCTTATCCCCCCCTGAACAGTGGGATTGATCAGTTCTGTCCATAGAAATTGACTGCCTTGTTTTTCTCTGATCAAACAAATCAAAGTCGTTCTCGATTTCCGATCATGACCAACATTTTCTGGTGTGGTCAGGAAAAATATTTCCTTCATTTGAGTTGCAGCCAGGGGAATTTCTTCATTAGCAAATTAGCATAAGGTATAGGTAGCTCCAAGACTCTTGTCTAACCTGGTGCCTGACTGTTTGCAAAACCCTACTGCTGTCAACTTGCACAGTTTTTATCCATAGTAGGAAAAAAGTTTGTCTGCAGCTGGAGCCAGTCTTGTGATAACATGGGTCAGAAACAGGGGGTAATGTGAGTAAAAGTGTATTGCTCAAAAATAATCCCATGGTTTGTCGGCACACCTCATGATTTGGGAGAGCTGCCACCAGAGCTGTACTATTGCTGAGAGAGTGGCAATGGTTTGGATGAAGGGTTCTGGTGATGCCCGGTGAACCAAGGGTGTACGGTCAGAAATCAAGAGACCACACTTCCCTTAGAGGAGAGACCCAAAGGTTAATTGCAGCAAGGCAGGGACAAAGGAAAAAAGATAAAGAGAAAAAAAAACTTGTATAAATTCATTCCATGTTCAAGAGTCTGGGATGCTTGTGTAGCAATGCTGTGACACATCCACATGGAGTTCGCCCCGCTTGCAGCTCCACAGTACCATACTATGCAACTGAAATTGTTTTATTTAGGCATGGAATGGCCCCTACCCAGGGTATTTTACTGCCAAATACAATAAGGAAAGTAACAATGATGCCAGCCAGTTTCATGGCACTTGGCCATATTCTATCCCCCTTTCAGGATACTTTGAGGATTTTTTGAGTCCAATAGTTTTCTTTTGGGCTACTATCAATTAAAATTTGTGATACCTGATTCATTTTTAATAACAGAATTCCTCTGTCTCTTTGGAAAAAAAAAAAGTATATTTGGTCTAAAGTCTTCTGCTTTGTGTGTTCGAAACAACTCTAGGGAAATTTCAAGTGAGGCATAAAATGTTTAATGTTCTCAGATTTAAAATTCAGCAAGGAATGCCAACCAATCAAATAGCCATTATTCATCATTTATACCCATGGCCACAATATTAAAAAAAATCAGGAAGGAGTAATGATGTAATATGACTATATCACCTTTTCTTCCATGAGGGAAATCTTTACTTAAGTTTACTTGTTTTGACTGACTACTACTTAAATCGAAGTTATTAATGCCTCTGTGTGGACTTGCCTAAAACAGGTGGACATGTCTTTTCACGGCAAATACAGGATTAAAAAAAAAAATGAAGTAAGCAGCCAAACCTCTCAAGTTACTTAGATCCCCTTTGGAAAAATCACAAGAATGGGTAATGCTGGAATAAGCCTTACAAAACTCCAGTTTAAATAGGGTTAGCTGGCCTTCAATTGCCTTGGACAGAAATAAGCTTAAAATACAGAAGTTCTTATAAACGTGTATTCAACATCACCAGCAGCTGAAACAGGATTATCCCCAGATGTGAAGCAGGCGCAAGAATCATCAAAGCTCCCTCAACTCTCTCTCTTAATCTGCAATAATTGCAATTTATAATTAAAAGCCATTAACAGTCTTGCATGTTGTCTAGTTAGCAAAAAAATAAATAAAAAATAATAAAGGTGTGGTAACTTTTAAGCACATTGACTGTAAGGTTCAGAACCCCTGTGAGCTGCCCAGTTCCCATAGGGCAGAGCTGGAAGCCCTGTGAGGGTGATTCAGAAAGCCTGTATGCTGAGGAGGGCTCTGCCAGGGCCTGGCCATGCAGAATGCTGGGACCAGGGTATGACTAAAACCCCATCCTTCTTGGAGTGTGAGCTGCTTTGCATAGGCTCTATTCAGCTACGCAGGATCTGCAGCCCAGAAGCCTTTTGAGAAGGCTGATGCCTTTGCATTTTTTTCAATCAAAGTGTGAAAAAGGCTACGTTGTTTTTTTTTTTTTTTTCTAGGGAGTCATGGAACTAGGCTGCTGTTTTGCACAATAATCAGATTCTTGCAGCACTCAGGGAAGCAGGAAGGCAGGAAACCTGAGCTAATTTCTTTCCAGAACTGAGGAAACTTAAACTCAGACCTGTTGGCTCCAGCCCAGCCGTCTCCTTCACGTGCACCCACTGGTGCCCTGGGATGGTTAGAGTGGTTGTATTAGGAAGAACCAGATCCAAACCTTTAACCCACTTCTGAATGTCTAAACATCTAGGCTATAGACAGGAGCTTCTTTATCTCTGGCAGTGGCACAGAGTCAGTGAGCAGGCTGAAAACCACCCTTGTGTTTGCTTTTGAACCCCCATTAGTCTTGGGACCCACCTGCCCAAAGCCAGAGAGCTTTGCACAAGTACAGAGATGTTTCAGTTCCACTGATTTCATGCCTTGAATCTGTAAATCGTTAATTGGATTTAGTCCCCAACTCACAAACCTCTTGGCTATAGAATAAGATAGATAAACCATAGCTTAAGCCCACTGAGACATATTTCTAAAACACATTTGACAGTATAAATAATCTTAATAAAGCCAGGCCCTCCTAAACTGACTGTGTTAGATCATACCATCAAGTGGAATTTTACAATGATATCTAATGGCAAACAGATTGAATCAAAACATCCCACTGAAATAAAATACAGCATTGTCACTTCTACCATACTGGATTTTCACCTAATAATAAGAAACAATAAAAATAAATGTATTCTCATGTTCCTTAGCAGTACAGTAACAATATTTTCCAGCTATCTGTGTGCAGAACGTGTCAGATTGAAGTGTTTTATTTTCCAGCAAGTCACTCTTCTACCTGCCAACAGGCAAAAAACAATAGTAAAGCAAAAGACCAAATCAGGTTAGTCACTTCTCTTCAAGTGTTTTCTGACTCTTTTCATCCAGATGACATAGCAAAATATAGATAGGATAAAAGGCTGTGAAGTTGTAGGAGGTCAACATTTAGATCTTTATTATTTCATTAAGCTGTTAATTTCAGCAAATCTTGTAACTTTTATGTTTATTAGCACATCAGTGAAGTATTTTCTGTTTTGTTAAGGACTCCATGATACATTGTATTTTTCATTGCAATGAGGATCATCCTTTTTTTCAAGGCAAAAGAAAAGAGGGTGAATGAAAGATGTGGCAGACAGGTCGTTAGTTCAGTGTCAACTCGGAAAGGCAGGATTTAGTCCTATTAGCCTACTATCCTCTACCCTGTAAATCTTTTCTTACTAGCAACAGATTTACTTAGCACACATCTCAATGATTTACAAAAGACATCGAGTGATAAAACAGGTTAACTTGCAGTCAGTTCACTTTACTGACATTTATATTGTTCTCTCACCTTGGCTAAGGTTTGGAGAGTAGTTTTCATTGCCACTATCAGCATAAAGCTGAACATCCTCAGACTCTTGAGGCTCAATTGATCCTGAGTTGCACTCAGGAAGACCTTCAAGCTGTTATTATGATTTGCTTGAAATTGAGTACGTACTTATACAGAATGCCTGTGCTTCTTCATTCATTTTTACTTTTTCAACATTACATTAAGCAGCGAATGGCCTCATGGGTTTCTATTACCCTTCATCTTACATTACCTATTTACATCATAGCAAAATAAAGGCATTCTGGTCAGGAAGAGTGTAGCAATAGCACAAACGTCTTCTCCCCGTCTGATAGAGCATCTTGTAGAAGCATCTCAAACACAATTTTTAACACAGAAGGCCTGATTACTACTAACATGGTCCTAGGACACAAAAATAAGCTAATGAGAGATGAATCTTTAACGGAGGCTCTTAAAGACTCAGCCCCCATAACAATCTTACCAATATGAATATAAAGTCAGCTCTCATCAAACTGAGAGTGGGGAAAGATGACTGGGAACAACCTACATGAATTTAGTCAGGACAAATCAGGTCTGATCAATCTGGCCACCTTCAGCCACGAGAAGGGGGAGAAGGCCTGGAGTTTAGCAAGGCTTTTGACATGTTTTTTCCATAAAGTCCTTATAGCCAAATTGAGGAGAGGTGGGCTGCATAAATGGACCAATGTGGGTTAAAACTGTCTCAAAGTGTAGTGAGAGTAGACAAGTAGGCCAACACATGGCCTAGAGAGACTTTGGCATTTCTACCCTTGGAGATACTCAGAATTTGGCTGATGGCCCCAGGGCACTTTGGTCTAACTTGGAAGCTAGCTTTGAGTAGGATATAGAATGATATTACTTTCAGAGGTTCCTCCAACTCAAAATATTCTATGATTCTGCAACTTAAGCTTTTGTTTTGTCTTATTGGAAAATGAAAAAGAGTTGCAAAACGTTCATTTAAAAAAAAACATTTAAACACTCAGTGAAAATCAATGAAACTGATTCCTTGTGCAATATCTGAAAAAAAATGTTGATGCCTAAGACATATTCATGATAGGCAGAGGACTGAATTTTATTCTTAGAGAGCAGCCAGCTTGACCAAGTATGTGATGGAAAGTGCTTAGCTCAAGATGCTTCTTATCGTACATCCAGGGAAGCTACCCTAATTCACAGCACATTCACAGCCCAGGCCCCCTACCAATGTAGGCATCAACAATCTTTTTTTTTTTTTTTCAAAAGGCAGACAGTGTTTGTTATCTCCTGCCATATTTCAAGGCAAACTACAGAAAATGTTTTATTTGCCTTTGTTTACATACAATAAATTGAGATAAAGGGTCCACCAGTCAGTCTTCCTTAACAGAATCCTCAGTCAAGTATGGGAGGAGAGTTGAATTTCAAGCAAAATGAATGAGTTCTTAAAGAAAGTGACAGTATCAGCTGTTTTTGTCAGGTGCCCAGTTCTACTGTGGTCCTAATGCCTCCTGAATAAACTCTTCAAGGCCTCAAGAAGAGGCATGTTTCGATTTTGGGATGCCAGTTCAGCACTGGCATTAATTAAGTTCCAAGTATTAGTGCTGTGGATATGAACAGAGCTGCAATTTGAGGCATCTGGACAGTGTTGAGATTGAAACTAAGGTAAATACAGAATTTTAAACTTTGCTTTAGGTCACAAATGCATAAAGAGTTTCCAGACCATGATGCTGTATGTAGTCATTTAATTCTGTCGCGTGATGTGGTGGCCCCAGGCTCGCACCCAGGGTAATCCAATAGTGTTTGCATCAGCAGGTCTCATGGGTCGTTTTCTGCTCCTGCCAAGAATTTTGGTACTTCAGCAGTTCTTATTCCAGATCCACCATGGGTCTTGCGGTGTAATGCCAGATTTCTGCAGTCAAACTGGTTGCCAGCCCCTCATGACTCAGAAGCCACAATCCCCCTGAGCCCATCTGCATGATCAGCACACGGAGGCCCCTGTGCTCCAGGGAGATGCTGATCTCTGCCACCTCCTCTGCCTAATCTGTGTCATCCTCTACCACTACTGCTTCTGCACAGCTCTTTCTTCCCACATGTACTCAACAGTCACAAGTAGACATTGGACAATGATTCACATTTTTGCAGTCTGTGCTTTGGAAACCTCCTCTTTCCCGACCTGATTTAGAGCCACCACAAAAATAAGTAAAAGTTAAACCAGGCTCTCATTCAACACCAGATAGTTCCCTTCCCTCCACTGGAATTTGTCAAGGAGCATCTTGGTAACCACTCTGCTTTCAGGCCAGGTCTTGGCTATTGTAGTCATCATATTCATAATTCACTTGGGATTTAGGACAGAATTGTTACTCCTTGACTATTCCATGCTGTAATAGCAGTAAAAGTTAACTGCTTTATTTTACATGCCTGCAGACACTGCTGAGAATTTGGATGAGGCTCTGTGGTGGTGGCTACTGTCATCTAAGCTCCCTGTCAATTAATTTCTTAAACCCTTTTCTTGACCAATGTTATTACATGGCATCTGGACCCTAATGTGTCATTACTTAGCATAGGGAGTACATTTTGTTCAAAATGCAGTAAAAGATACAGTTGAAGAATATCTAGTAGTATTTTTACATGTATAAAGATGTAAGAAGATGACATACAGTACAGCTAGCAACATGCCAGCCACGGCAAAATTGCTACCTGGACTTTTCCAACACAGCTGAGCACAGAAATTAGCCTAAAATCCTGTCTGGTACTGGGATTCCTTACATCACTATACGGCTTCCTGAGATATCAACATCTTTCTCCTAACCTAAATTAAACGCAAAAGAATATATAAAGTTCAGTCTGTTCTCAGTGGTTTTCCCTTGTTTAAAAGAGATTCCAGATGACTAACAGACATGTAACTCATATGAACAATACCAACTCCAAACTTTAATTAAAATATAGTCTGATGGCCAAACACCACCAGATACATCTTAGTCTTGAAGCAGTTGACTTCTGATGGACTAAGGCTCTCCTCAGCACAATACAGACAGAGAAGATGATACCTCCTTTCTCTGTAGGACAGCCAAAGTCAAGTGTTTTGTGTGGTTAAAACACCTTTCAAGATGTGTGTTGAAAGAGGATTGCTGGGAACTCACCTAAACTCGCCATACTCAGGCTAAGCATTAGCAAGAACTGTATAGTCCTATAAATCTATTAAAAATGTTTGATATGTTGCGAAGGTCCACTTCAAAGTTTTGCTCTTTTAAAAGATGTGAAGCCTGATCATTGCTACTAATTACAGAAGGCTACCAGTTTCAAACGGAAGCATTAATGCTCTAAGTAGCTCACAAAATTATGTGGTTAGGAAGAACAGATGGTGTTTGATTCTCTTAATTTCTTTGCACTACAGGATAAAAGGGAAGCAATCCTTGAAGCTCCTGCAAAACACTGTAGAACTCGTGTTGAGGCTGCAAGCTGTAGCTGTGATCATAGAGACTTGCATATCTCTTGGTGTGTGTTTCTTTAATATTGTCATTGATGTCAAAAGGAAAATAAGATTCAAAGAAGGACCATGGTTTATATGAGATATAAACACAACAATTGCACTTGGAGTTATTTATTCCAAAAAGAAGTATGAAAAACTATTAGACACCCCTTGAGACACACCTTATTTAAAGTGTAAGTCCACCTCTGATTCAAAAACATTAGGAAGAAGTCTACTTCTTCCTGTGGGCAGGAAGCTGGGCACTTTCAAAGCATTGGATAGTGGTACATTCACTCAAAAGAATACATTTCTTGGACCTCAGAAAAGATTAGGAGTGGGTATTCTGTGCCCCTGGTTTGAAAACAAGCGAGAGGTGCCATGAAGATGGTTGTGTGGAGAGGTCAAAGACTTGCTTTGCTCACTGCTGTTGAAGATCATCAGTAGCTGCCGAGGGGAAGATATAAGAAAGGAAGCCTGCAGTGATCTGTTTTTGAGTGCTAGCATTTACACAGGAGGATAGTAACACAGATCAGGTTTTGACACTTCGTTTTAGAAGTAGTCTCCATATGTTCCTGAGTCACCCATAAATAGAAGTCTCCCCATTCGTGGAGTACCAAGGTGTTCAGGGAACTGGGGATAATGAGGAGCCCAAATCACCACTGTGTGAGACTCAGTACTGAGTCTCCGAGCTCTGGCATATATGGCAATATCTGGTCTGTGCTGTGAGAGCCATGTGCTGTGAAAGCCCCAGTACTCAGCCACAAAGGTTGGGGAGCACCACATAGTGGTTTTACAACCAAATCCATGAGTTAACCACTGCACTCCTCACCTTGTCACCTTCCAGCACTGCAGAATATGCCGAATCTCTCGTTAAAAATAAAATCATTTGACACCATTAAGAGCATTCAAAATTTTAGAATCTATTTATGGAAAATTTTCTTCTTTACAGGAAGGTGCTGAGCAGGAGTATCATGATGGTGAATGGCTTTCAGTGAGTAACTTCGTGTGGTTAATGATGAGGATTTATGATTTTTTATAAAAAGTTAGCCCTTTAGCACTGCTAAACAAACCCATAAAATAAGCTTTCTCTCATCGTTTAGTCATTGTGTTTGAGCAGTATAATCCCAATTTCAGATTTTGACAAAATAATTGAATGGAAATTATGAATTATGTTCATGCTACTTAGAGGGCCCATCCTTTTCTTAAAGGAGAAAAAGGATTCCAAGCTTGTGTTTTTTTTAGATCGCTAATTTAAAGTCCTAACTCAAGATGTAATAATGCTTATGATTGCTTTTTAATGAGTGTAATTACTAAGATTTTGGTATTACTTTAACTACGTAGTAACTAGAAAACTTTTTTATTATATTTTTACTGAATTATACTGTTTTGACAAGACCAGCATTTTATAGAGGTGTCACTGAGTCAATATAAGTTTACAATAGCATCTAAGGCCTATTTTAATTGAAAGAAAAAAATGAATTAAGAAAAACAGGCCTTTGTGATATAAAAAGGCGTGTTTTGACACAATTCCATTCCAAAATTCTTGGATGTTTTTTTTTCGCCTTCTAACCCAGAATGAAAACAAATTTTGAATTTCAACATTTTCTTATGTACTGAAACTGCCATCCACAGGCCAACTCCACTGTTTTTTATTGAATCCTTATGTTTCAACTAAGTGCTTTGTACTGGATGTTCCCAAGTCTAAGATGATAGAAGTTAGACGAGAGAAGAAGTCTGTTCTTTTGAGTATCTATTTTTTTGTAGACCATTTTTACATGGAGCAGTCCCTCTGTGGATGGATTTACAATTTTGGAATGTACAAAAAAATCCTAGAATTCCAAAAAGTCCCTGAAAAAAGATAATAGTTGAAAAATAATAGTGTTTAATTATAATTTGCTTCATGCCCTATTCTTTCTATTTGTACACGCACATGTATTTTAATGACCATATATTTATAAAGCCAAATGAAATCACTTGTACAAGCAATATACATATGTAAATTCACAATATGTAAGTTTATAAAAACTGTTTAATTCGTTCAGAACTTCTAAAAGAATCGTATTTTAAAACTTAAATTTAAATAAGATTTTTGAACATACATATAAATTACATACACAAATGTAGACTACCTCTTACTATTGAGGATTTTGGTTTAGAGATCTCTAGTTTTGGGACAGTTGAATAAACAAGCTTGGGAATCACATCTGCATGTCATTATTGACGTCATTAGAGCTACTTGTATAATTTTTGGACTAATCGTACAAATTTCATTCTGCTCAAAGTATTACTCTCACTTATAACCTCCTCATTTCCTGTTTCTGTATTCAGCATAGAATTAATGAAGCTCTTGAGGCTTCCTGAAGTGGACTCTTTCTTGTGATTCCTGATGAATGGATTTGGTAATGTAGATTTTTTTTTCTGTAAACAAATCAATATAGCCCCCCTGGAATGCCAACTTATTTTCATGTTCAGAGGAACAACTCATTCCCATAATATACCTTATTAAATCATATTTCCCAAATGTTTGTTGTCCAGAAAACAGAAGGATTTGCCATTTTCCTTTATTAATGAATACAATCTTCTCTCTATTTTTACAAATTCATTTTTGAAATCATAATTAAATCACAGAATCACAGAATGGTTGAGATTGGGAGGGACCTCTAGAGATCATCTAGTCCAACCCCACAGCTGCAGCAGGGACACCCAGAGCACGTGGCACAGGGTGGCATCCAGGCGGGTTTGGAAGATCTC
>JAUBNY010000700.1:3775427-3789019 GCA_032275445.1 Crypturellus soui
TACTCCAGGTGCGGCCTCACCAGGGCTGAGCAGAGGGGCAGGATCCCCTCCCTCGACCTGCTGGCAACGCTCCTCCTAGTGCAAGCCAGGATCCCATTGGCTAAGTGACCAGTAAACATAATGTTTTGTACTTAGTAAAGGAAATAACTAGGCAATTTCCTACATCTGAAGCCATTCTAGTTTATAAACATCATATGAGCTCATTTTTCCTGATGCTGGCATCAGAGCATTCTTCACAGCAGTACATGCGAGCCAAGGCTGAACCCTGCAGATGTTTTGTCTGTGAGAAGTTTGGCTAAGCTTACAACCAAAAGTTGTGCAAAATACACTCCCTTCACTCTGAAAATAGAGGGAATGTGAAATAGAAGAGAATCATGGAGATAAGATCCTTCTAAAGTTGAGGCAGCTCCTAAAAAATAGAGTGTGTTTTTGACCTAAAACTTGATCAACATTCAAAATAAATTGTTGCTGAAAAGTTTTGTTGTATTTCTAATCAATTGATACCCATTGGAGAGTATGATAATAGTTTCTATTTCTCTTTATAGGAGTTGTCTTAGAAATTCATATGTCACAAGGTTATTATAAACAGTCAGGGAGCAGTTACTGCAGATGACTTCTACTTATAGAGAGATAATTCTGTGCATTATCTTACATGTTACATGTTAGCAGACAAAAAGTTTAAGAACACAATATTGTTGGTAAATATATCTCACATTTATTTCCTTTATGTGATCAACAAGTGCTAATCCTGATCCAGGAATCAGAATTGAATTCTTCTTGAAGTCTTATTCATTCAAGTGATGCTATAGACCTGGGAAAGATGGAGATTTTAAAGCTGTATTAGGCTTTCTTTCTCAGTAAATATTTTGGACTGCTAATGCAAATATCTGCATGTTTGAATTCTGCAAAAAGTACTGCAAGAGCCAATATTGATAACTGACAGTATCACATGCTGCTTAGAAAGTGACTGATCCACATGTAAGTGTACTGTTTAAAGATAAATATTTACATGTGCATCCGTGTTCACATTAGTAAATTAGTTTTCTGTTTCTGAGCTGACAATGAGTCCAAGAGGGAGACAATATAAACATACATTAATTGTAGTAAGACAAAAAATAAATAGTACTCTCAGCTAAGCAAGAAAATAAACTATATCCAATTGTTTAGGGACCACTTATCGGTTGTGGTACTCTGGTCCCTTTTCATTCTCAGTACTAAATAGATAGGCTGCTCTAGTTTGCTCCGCAGGTGCCTTTGCACGGATGTGAGGTGGTGCCATCCGTATCCCATGTAGAAAATGATGTTCCCTAAGTTCCCTCTACCCAAGGCAGCAGCAATGGCTGACGGGATAGTGCAACTCTCAGAGGTGAAATCTCCTCCCTGGCGTGTACGTGGAGAGCAGCATGGCTTTGCTTGGGCCAGGCATGTCCTGAGGCTGTGCACTCGCACAGTGCGGAGAGCATGCCACTGCAGATAGTGCAGCCTCTGTGCTGCGGGGCCACCCTTGTCACCAGCCCGGGCAAGAGGCCAAGAGGATATCTGTGTAACAAACTACTGAGCCCTTAGAATTTCTTTCTTCCACAATACTGGCACAGATAAAAAAAGAAATGGATAAGCTCAGCAACCATATCAAACAAAAAGCCCAAATCTGCAGGAAGTGTTCCCTGTAATAGGAAACTATGGCTCATTGAGTGGGTGGCCTTTGGGCAGCCATTCCCTGTTACATGCCAAGGAATTGCTTCTAAGAAGCAAAATAAAACAAATGAACAAAAAATATGCTTGAGAACAAAAAGTATAGCATAATTATGAAAGAAACCTCAGAACTGCCCACTTGTTTGCTGCAGGAGCTGGCACCTTTGAAGAGCTGAATGTCCTTACATACACTTAAGTACAGCACAGAGGACTGGTACTACAGATCAGAAATGCTGGTTCAGGAGAACTAAAGGCTGTAATGCTCCCCTTCTTCAAGCCTGTCTTCAGAAAAGGGAGAAGTCAGAAAGGCAGTGAGAGCTCATTTACATCTATGTCTTCCAGGAGAGAGAAAGTGCCAGGAAGAGATCTCCTGCTTTGCTGCCAGCCTGTGCCAGTAAATTTTCCTGGAGTGGTACAAAAAACAGTTCCTGTACAACTGCAGCAAAGCCAGGTTTGCAGGTTTGTGCCTAACCTAATAAAGTTTTATTACCAATTTTATTTGGAGATTGATTTGTAGATTAATAAGCCTTCTTAGAACAGTCACAAGGTCACAATGTCATAGGTGTACTCTTTCAAACCAAAGCTGACTTCTACAGACTAAGAGACAGCTTAGTTTTCTCTGCACTTGTGATCCAGAGGTGCATCCAGAGGTACTGGGGGTAGGAAGGATTAATTTGTCAACACTTGGATTTGACGAGCAGTTGTCTAGCCTCTCTCTGTAGTCAGCTGAGAGAAACAGACTCTTCCAGAACATGATTCATTTGAACCATGTCAGATATCTACTTTAGGATGAGATGAATTGTTCTAAGGAAGCGCCTGGTTTCCCTGAGCAAAGAGGATAAACAACAACCTTGCAAGTAGGCATCTTTGCTGGAGACAAACAGAATAGGAAAAGATGATTTCTACCTTCCAGACCTTGTTGAGTGCTAAAAATGGCTTTTGAAGAAGACTCGCGTCTCGAAGAGAGATTTGGGTCTCATGCTAGGAAGATGAAAATGGTAAGCTTTAATGATGGCTCTAATATGGAAGAGAAAGGTTTTATTTCAATTTTCAATACTCTATCAAATGTTATTTGGTCTCAATAGAAACCAAACCTCCCTCATGAGTGAAGGGCTTCATCCCTTATGAGGGAAGTGTCAGAAAACCATGAAAGTGGAAGCTAGCAGATGCAGGTTACTGAAAGATACTGGTGTATGACCCAATGAACAAAAATAATATTGAGTTTGCCTTATTGCCTTACACTCAGACATAACCAATATGTCATTTCTCTGTGTTTTTGCCTAGTTGCAGGCTCCTGTTTCAGGGCTTCTCTGGATACATGCACAACCCAATGGTCTATCGGCAGGGCTTCTCAGTTCAGGCTGTGAAAACGCAGCTGCATGGTGGCCAGCCCCCAGGTAGAGCCGTGCTATACTTGCACTGAGCCTTTGGGCTTAGAGCTCCTGTCTCTGCTGTCTGTAAGAGTCATGGCACCACACTGCTTTCCTGCAGGCCTTTTGTGGCCTGTTTTGAGAAATGTACTGTGAATTTCAAAGTTGTAATGCAATATAAAACCAAGACAGTTTCATATGGTTTCAGATTTCATTGCTAACCTTCCAGGCAACAGTCTGAGTAAGATGCAGGCAAGCATTTCATGACCTTAATTTCCCATATGGTTGAGTCATTATTCTACCTCCTGCAGTCAACACTTGATTTCTTAATGCATTTTCCTTTCATCTCCTGCTTACAGTTGTCATATTGGTTAGAAGGTATTACTGTGATTAACACTAGAAGTACTGAGGTAATACCATTCCCTTTCCCAAGGCAACCAGGAATTTTCTTAGGAATAATCACTACCTTTATGCACTACGTTTTCTTATGTCCACATATATATGCATGAATATATAAATTATAACAAAAATGATGACTGGTCATTTTAATTATGTTTTCCCTCTGGGAGGGAAATCATGCCAAGAACTGTTGGAAGTGTAAATGTTTCTGAGTGGGCAGTCATCATTTTTTATGCTTAATCTGGCTCTTGGAAGTCTTCATTCGTGGCTATAGCTCTTAAGGTGATCACTACATTGTGTATAAATACTGAAAGAAGCTGAAGCTTGTTTCAAGCAAAAGGAATGCACTTTGGTAGGACAAGTAGCTGTGGTGGTGGTGGTGGAGTTATATGATGTGATCCCCCAGCTAGGGATGGGTAATAAGGCACAATCCAGTCATTATCTGCTGAGTCCCCTCTGATTGGGGTTGTGGAATGGAGCAATCATCAGGCAATGCCTGGGACTGCAGCTCCAGGTGCCTCAGGAGGACAAGGTGAAGCAAGGTACAATTGCCAGTCATCATTTTGTTAACATGAGTACGGAAAAAAAAAAATCTCCCTATTTTGCAGATTTTAATTAGTCTCTTTGAGGGGAATAACACTATTACGAACAGTAAGGAAATATATAGTGTGTTCTCAATCTGGGGCTGGAAGCCCAAAGATGTTGCATCTTTACCAGTAACTCAAGAAGAATAAGAGCCTTGAAATTCATCACTTCACTTCTTTATAAAGGATTGATAATGAGAAATATCTAGTTTCCTAAAAAAAAAAAGGTTTCTAACTCTGCCAACCTTATAATGGTAGAAGTCGCATTCCAAAAAAGTAGCCAGTAAATCACGTCATTGTGAAATAGAGCAGTGATGTTACCATTCGGCAATAAATGTGACATTTGGCAAAAGTCATCTATTTAACAATGATCATTTGCAGCCGTTACCACATATATATGTATATATATGTATACCATATATATACCAAGATATAAGGTATATATGTTTATATGATAATGTGGATATATATATATATATATGTATATATTTTTGTTTTGGAAAGGTTTGAGAAGACTTGGAAAACCTCCTTTAAGGATTACATTTCCTTAATGTGTTCCCTTTCAGACAGGACTTCATTCTCCTCCTACTCCCCATTTCTCCAAAGAATATATGGGTTTTATGCCATTTACTAATGCTTGGCAGCACACATAAAATTCACTAAATCTGATTTAGCTGGGAGCATTTACTGGAAGGAAATACCCACTGGGAAAGCCAATGAAAGCCAATAATGGATCATATTAGTTTCAATTAGCCAACAGTTCTGTTCATTTCTAGCTGCTCCACATGCTGGCTAAATCCACTTAGAACTATTAAACAGTTTATTTTAAACAATACCATTCAAAGAAAATAATTCCTGTTCTTAACACAATTGGTAGTTAAATGGTGACAAAACCTGCTTATTTGGACAAAATGCTATGTCACTTGTGAACTGTATGTGGCTCAGGTGCCAGATATGTCCAAATATACTTCCTTTGGGCAAAATTTGTGTGTTAGGAGTTAGGAAAATAAAATCCTTCAAATGCACAGACTGCTGATCTGAAAAGAAAATGTATAAAGAATTAATTTAGGATAAAAAGGGATGCTATTCCAGGATTTCAGGATGTGAAGGGCATCTACAGCATGAAGAATTAGTGTTCTTACTAGTGGGTCCTCCCCCTTCTTGCTAGGAGCTGATAAAAGTGTCAGACGGGTGGTATAAGTGGCGTGTAAATCTGGATGGGAATGGGTGATCTGTAATGCAACATATCCCCTTTCTACTGGTGCTTCTGAAAATGCTTTTTTCTTCATTGTTTCTCTCCTCAATGATGCCAGTGCTCCTGAGCAAGCCTGACAAATATTGCCTCTCTTCTCACTCTCTTGATTTACAGAAGCATTTCACGGCCAGCGTCACCCAAATGGTGTAACACAAACTTGTCAATGTTTTCATTAGATTGTCACAGTTCTGGGCTTTGCTTGACATACTTGAAAGAATTAAATAGTGGCATGAAATGCAGAAGTACACAAAATTCCCACAAATTACATGCATGAACAGCTAGGACCTCCCAGGGCAGCCAGACATTTTTCCTCAATGGTCTCCTGT
Organism: Crypturellus soui; assembly: GCA_032275445.1. Lineage (NCBI taxonomy): Eukaryota > Metazoa > Chordata > Aves > Tinamiformes > Tinamidae > Crypturellus > Crypturellus soui. The sequence continues at coordinate 3,781,054 of JAUBNY010000700.1, forward strand.
GCCTGTGCAGCTCAGCCTGCAGCGGGGAAGGAGGATCCGGCACGTGAGAAACCAGAATTCTCTCCTGGATAAACAAATTACTGGAGTGTGCTAAAGACTCTCATTTTGCAAATGCATACAAATATGTCCAGATATTTTCATTTCTATGCAGATTTTATATTGGCATAACTTTAAAATAACTTTAAAACTTGGCTCACTTGTGATTAAGGTGCTTACAAAGGGATTTTGTCACTCAGATATCTTTTGATTTGCACTTCAACTCTTTTTGTTTCAGTTCAACTTCTGTAAAACTGGCAACCATTGCATTTGCTATGTTACACTGATGTGCAGTTAACTAAAACAGTTACACTGATGTGCAGTTAAACAATTAAACGTCAAGCATATATGTCTCTAATGCACTCATCTAGGTCATGAGTGAAACAGGAATGGCCTCTCATTTTAGGTGAGTGGGAAGAGTTTGTCTCAAGAGCAGAATCCCCAAGAAACCTTGAGATAGGCCTCAGAGATGGAATTTTCCACAAAGAGAAGGTATAGGGAGATTTTTCAGGCAGAACATTTATTTTGAAAGGCATAAGAAGATTAAGAGATGGTATGCCAAAGATAAAATAAAATAAAATAAAATAAAATAAAATAAAATAAAATAAAATAAAATAAAATAAAATAAAATAAAATGGTGAACAGTACAGAACAGGACATGAACTTTCATGCAACATAAATACAACCAGCTGTACTCATACTTGCAATGCCTCTGAGAGCAAAGATGTTTTCTGCAAGTAACTCTCATTTTGAAAAATGAGAATATCAGACTTGTATTCAGGTACAAATCCTCATGAGTCAGAATAAAATGCCTAGAATTAGTTTTTTTACCTGAAGTATAAATGTCTACTCTGAGAATTTTGAAGTATGTACCACATACTTGACCCAAAACACTAGATAAGATGAATGTTTTTTTTTTCTTATGTGGCAACTCCTAAATTCCTTTATCTTTTTTTTTTTTTCTTCTCTTTGACTATCCTGTGAACTGGAGAAATCTAATGGCCTACTGGTGAATCATTGTTCCTTGATTATGGCTTACTAATTATAGGGAATGACATAAGTCCACTGTGATGCAAACCTGGAAATTACTCAGAGAGGTTTAATCCTTTTTGCTTGTTCTTTTTATAGCTACATAGATCCATTTTATAATGTGTATTAAGGCACCCCAGGGCTTGCGTTACTGAGCATCATAACACTGCTCAAGTATCTGACAGTGTGCTACCTCCCGCTCTCTATTCTACAAGAAATAAAAAAGCATATTGTGTGGATCAAACAAATTATTTCTGGGTTTCTCACTCCATAGAAATCACACATTTTACAGTGTGCCTTTCAGAGGCAAATAATGGAAAACCTCAACATGATATTACATAGCTCATATTCATTGAATATTCCCTCTTTTCTCTGGGAATTTTCATTCATTTCATTCTTTCGTAGTTTCATTAAATATGAAAATGAAAAATATAGAAACACATTTTCTTTTCTAAAATTGGGTCTAAGAAGCATATTGAATTAAACTTCTTAGCAAGCAACTTTTTAATGAAGTCTGCAAGCAAACTAATGTCATGCACATAAGCTCTGCTGTGCAATATATGCATTTAGAGTGTCTATTCGTGAGAGATGAAATTCAGTACTATTTTTTTTCTGATATGGTTCAACCGAGAGTTCTAAATTTAGAGAGACTGAGAAAACAGGAAGAAAATAATGAGAGGAAAAATAATCTAATGAAAATCTACATCTAATAGAATATAATGTAGTTAACTTGGCCAACATGTTTGAAATGCAAGTAACGCAAAATTTAGAACAAGGTTCTTGTTAGCATTAGAACAAGTGATGAATCCTAGTCCTGTTTTTCCTTCTATCCCCTTCTGCAAAATTTATATAGATTTATGCTGGTTTGCATCTGGAAACCTAAAAATTATCTTAAGATTCTTGCTTTACAGAGATTTTTCTCTTTCTGTAGATTTTTTGTTTTAATTCTAGTATTCTAGTATTTAATTCTAGTATTCTAGTAATACCAGCTATTTCTAACATTGGTAAGATTAGAAATAGTGAAAGTGCACAGAAACACAGAATATAAAGAGAGAAAATCAAGTGTAACAGCCAAACACAGATACTGATTACTTAAACATCACTGATCCCAAAAGCACCAGTGGTCCCAAAAGATGCATTTGAGCCTCAGCTTCTGTAGCCTATACAACATAACACCCTATCCCTACCCATTGTCACAAGAAAGAAGGCTGCTTAGTCTGAATTTGGTAGCTATCAATAGAAAGGTAAAAGAACCAGATGCATGCTAAGGCGGGGAGGTTCATTTTAAGAAGACATATAACTCACTAAAATAGCTTGCATGTTAGGAATGGATTATATCTATCTAGGTGTGGGTGACAGGAAAATATAGCAAACTTTGAGTTACAGCACTATCTTGTCAGAATCTAAATTGAGAGCTATATTTACTGTATGTATAGTGCATGAAGGTGCTGGATGAAATCACGCTCACCTGTGATTGTTTTTAATCACCAGGCAGTAGCTGGGTAACAGCCGGCCGACAACAACACCAAATTCCAGGATTGCATAACAAGTCACTTTGATTTGTTTCATGTTTTATCTGCAACAGATTTGTTATGAGATAAATCAGCTGCTGTGCTGTGTAACATACTGTGGCATCGCGCAAAAGCCTTATGGCCTAAAAGCTTCTTGAATGTCCTTACATAAGGGAAGTCGTACTTCTGTAGTGCTTGCTGTCAAAAAAAAACATGGTTTTTGTGCCCAGAGGGCACAAAGGAGCTTCATATTTTGCCAGTGACTGCATCAAGTAGTGATTTCTGGCTGAGTTGCTCTCTGGGATGTGATGATGCTGATGCCACCGAAGGTTGCATCATCTCAGGGCAAGGAGCTGGGACTATGCATGCATGGGGCCTCCATAAACCAGTTCAAGGAGTTTCACCAAGGATTGAGACACATATGTCCTGACCCCACTGAACTTGTTTCTAAATTAATACTGCCAGGAAATCATGACACTAATCTTGACACTAATTCATTCATTGTCTTGTGTGTCTCTGGACCTCAGTTAAGGTCCTTAACCTCTGTCATGGGTCTATCCAGATGGAGGCAATGCGTTAGCCTGTCAGAAATGGTCTGCAGAAGTGGGTGTTTCGGGCAAAGCTGCCCTTTCTGATGCACTGTGCTTACACTTAAATGAAACCCTCACCGAGAAAAGAAAACCACTGTTCATGAGGACATCTCAAAACAAAAAAAAAAGTATCTTAACCTGCAGGTGTGCTCAGTTTCCTATGCCAAACATTTGCTTTTCAGTTGGCAGGCTCAGAAGTAAAATCTTAGAGTGGATCTCGGCTTTCCAAAGTGTCATCTTGCCTCAGTCATGGGTATGCACATAAGCAGGGCCATAAACAGTCAAATTCACTCACTACTGTTTGTCCCGTTGCCGTTTGCTGGCTGGGCCGCGGTGGCTGTGCGTGTGAAGGCTCCCTGCCCCAGGCGAATGTGAAGTAATGTGAATTAGCTCAGCCTCAGCGAGAAAACACCCATCTGGCACTAGGCCTTGTGTGTGGCAGCACCGAGGAGCGCGCGGGGACACTGCCGGGAGCGCGGCTGCGTGCGGCGCCTCCGTCCGGCAAACCAAGCCGTTTACAGAGGAATACGCTTTACCAGATCAGTCCGATCCTATTTCCATTCCAGTTAGTTGCAAAATGCTCACCAGCTTTATGGGAATAGGATCGTGTGCCTAAATGTCACTTGATAGGGCTTTCATCTAAGCACTTAACCAATTTCAGTCAATTAAAGCTGAATATTCCTCTCTCAGGACCTTAAGGAGAGAGCCTGTGATCTTCGAGGCATTCAGTAATCCTTGATAACCTAATTATCTGAGAGGGTATTAATAATTAAGTTCTTACAGTAAATTCATGGCAGCATGATGCACTGATTTATTATTGTTTTTTCACAACGCCTGGAGTTGGTAACATAGGGGAAATGTTTTTAATTTAAAAAATAATACCTTAGTTAAGTAAGACAGGGGGAAAGGTCAAATGATCATGCACCACAAATATGAACAGCCCTTTGATTGTGCGCTTTCATGTAAGCAAATAATGGAAATAAACATTGTTGCAGAGCAAACACACTTGGAAATGGTTACCCTTGGGAATACAGTTGTACTTTTTACAGCTCTGCTAGCAGATCAAAAATGTTGTTCTGAAGAGCAGCCGCTGACAAAGAGGGAGGACACCAAACATCTGTATTCCATTATGATCAGTACTAAAAAGAGAATTTTATTTAATCTCACTAAGAACCCAGTCGTAGTGACTGAAGGAGTCTTGAAAAATGGCCAATGTTCTTCACGAAGCTTTGTATATGTAGAATAGAAAGAAGGAATGAAAGAAAGGAAAAACTGGCCGTCTATGTAAGCACCACAATGCCTAAATGAAAAGCATTCTCTACCTGCAGAGCTAAAATACAATAATATTTTTATTAATTGTAGTCCTACAAATAAACCAAAGTAACAACGAACAGGAAATCTTCAGTCTGTAGATTGCATCCCTTCAGTAATTTGCAACACTGAGTTTCTCTCATGATTCGCTGCCTCATGCACAGGACTTAGCGTTAATTTGCAAACACTTGCACTTAACTGACTCATTATGATTCGTAAGATGAAGATGGTAAATTAGAATAACTCATGTCTCACTAACATGACATGGTTGTATACAGTAATATAAGTCCACAGAGAGAGCTTTTCCACTCAGTGTCCTGTAATTTCCATTAATTCATAACTTTTTAATGTTTTACACATACAGTCAGGAAAGCAAGAAAGTGTCGAGACAGAGTGGGAGGAGACATGTATGCCCAGCTCCACATACACCAAGGAAGTGAATGATATTTTGGAAAGTGCATGTCATTCTTCCTTGAGCAGTGCCATCTTTAATATACTTCTCTCAAGTTTTGGAATTTCTGACATGTTATTATTATTTGATGGTTAGCTGCTTTTAAACTGCCCTGCCCCTTTCATTTTATTCCCTCCATTTCGGCACCATGCGGACTCTCCCGGAAGCCAAGGAATGAGGGTGGCTTCTTCCCAAAGCCACCAGCAAAACCCCTGGGTCACCGCAGGGCAGGTCAAAGCTGTCCCTGTCCCAGGACGCAGCCAGCGGCCACCGCTTTCTCCCAGACACTGACAGTTTCCTTTTTCTAAAAGAGGAACATGTGTCCCCTGGTAGCTCTGCGGCATCATTTTTGCATTGGTTCCACATAAACTAACATTTTCGGGCAGCTGGTTCAAAAGCGGTTACAATTCCCCTTTTACACAATTGCGTAAAAAGAAGAACCCGCCAAATTCAATTGAGATACTATGGATTCCCAAAGAATCTGGACCGGTTCCTAAGTTTCTGCTAATTTTGTTCCCAAAGACTGCTTCTCTTTGTGCGTTTCTTCAGATACTAAAGATAAAATTAACGTACAGAGATTTTGGTGTTAAAATCTTAAGTGCAGATGTGGTGAAACTGTCACAGCCCTTTTAGTGGTCGTGCTTCAGAAACAGAATTTGAGAGGAACTGGTAGAAATCAGTTCCCTGCTGTAAGCATAATTCTGAGGTTTTAATCCTCCAGTGTATCAGAAGACAGTGCCAGCCTCTGAATTATGTTGCTAAGCTTCTTAGCAGAGCTCCTAAAATCATCACAATAATTTTCAAGGTGTTTTTCAAATATGGCACTTTGGGAATCTGTGAATGCATTTCTGGGAAGGTCTTGCACATATTCCAGGTACAGACAGTAACCCTGTAAAATGCCCTAAAATGTGCTAAGACAAGCACTTCGCTAGCTTCTCCCCTTCCTGCAAAAAAACAGCAAGTCAGATCACAAATCATTACACAATATTGACTACACTTCCAGGACTCCTTTTGCTCAAACCTCGTATGAGACTATAAAAAAGTTACATAAAATCACACTTTTTTTTTTCTTTAACATGGAGATGCCTCAGTTTACAACATAACCTGGTATTCTACTTAGGAGATTCTAGCTATAAGGAAGACTCTTTAAATTTCAGCTGTTCTCTTAAAGTCTGATCATCTTAAATGGACCAAGTAATAAACAAAATCTGAAACCACTTTCGAAAAAAAAAGAAAGCGCCTGTAGCATATGCATCATTATTGACTGGTGTGTAAATCTGCAAAATACCAGGAAGTTTTGATCAACTTTGGTTTTCCAAAGTTGAAGGACAGGTCAAACTTCAACAGCAACAGTGTTTCTCCAGATAATGCAAAATATCTCCACTGGGTCCTCACTGGGAAATTCTCAGATTTCCATAAATCACAGCAATATTTCACTTTAATCTTTTTCAAAGGGTCAAAGCTCCTAAATACTGAGTAGCTCAAAAGACTGTCTAGAGGCAGGTCCACAAGACTTCTGAAATGCTGAGAAGTTGTGAAATTGGGATTCCTAAATCGTGAGATAATCCACAGGAAGAACCCAGAGGTGCTTAGTAGCCACATGACCACACCAAGACTTCCAGAATGCCACAAGAAATGTGAATTTCACATGTTATAATAAATAGAAAATCTGCCTGCTTTCTACAAACTTTCATGAAAACTGATTTTTCCACAAAATAGTTCAATATCTTCCAATTAAAAATAAAATTTAAAAGTATTCTGGTAGAGAATTTTCCTAATTTTATTTTCAACATAGTTTTGCTTCATCTTTCAAAATGAAATCTCTTTAGCATGAGACACCAATAACTAGCAGGTGGTAAACCAACATTTACTGATTGTCCTGTAAGAATAACCCAGTTTGATAAATGAAACAAATTCATATTTTATCTGCCCATTTATCTCCTTTAAAAAGAGAAAATTGTGGCTAAGAAGCCGGCCCAAGGGTTCATTGCGTTAAATATGTTTTAAAAGAAAAAAAACTTGCTGCAGCTTTCCTCTCCCTTCTCACACAGTTATGAACCAGTGACCTTCCTTTCATGCATCACACAGTGCTGAAGGTTTAGGAAGAAAATATGAAGCTGGACAAGTAGGAGACAGTAAAGCATGTTAATGTTCCCCTAAATGAGACAACCGCCTACAGTCATTTCATCTCTTGAACAAAGACAGGATTCACAGACTGTCTTAAAGTTTGTGGTATAGCACATACTAAATATAGTCAAGCTATGTAAAGCAGAGCAGTGAGGTTCCTTGGCACGTTTTCAGGAACTGCACAGAGGGAAGGCCAGTCACTTTCAGTTCAGAGCAATATGAGTCATTTATCACCAAAAGACTCATTAAACACAAACAAGATCCTGCAGAAGCCCATAAAGAATGAGAATGATACTGGAAGTAGCAGCAGATCCACCTTTTGTGAGTGGCTCCTGAAAAGATTCAGTGCCTAAACAAGACTTCTTCAGAGCACGGTCCCCGGTTTCCAAGGTTGGAGCTTATCCTGCGAGGCAGATGTACAAACGTGCTCTGCTCTCACAGAGCGGCAGTATTGACTTCTGCCAGTGAAATAGCGCAGATAGAGGCAAAGCCCGAAGAGAATAAATGAGCAAGTTTCTGCTTCCAGGAATGGCACTTGACTCACAGCTTGATGGACCTCCTGTCCCATGCGGAGCAGCAGAAAGATGACAACCTTTCTTCTGAGCAAAACTAGGAGCAGAAACTCCAACACAGCTTCTTTATACACTAGGCACCCTAATCAAGATGTCCCGACACATAGATATTAAGCAAGTTTCTTTTAAGTCTTGTTGATTTAAGGGTCAAAGAAAGGAATATTATGCTCAGTTTCTTGTTTTTGTTTTTATTTTAACATGCATAAGTTATTTTAAGTAAAAAGGAAACAAAATAGTTTGCATTTACAAACTTTTTGTATATGATAAACTAGCGGAATAGTCAACACCATCCCTAAGACAATATTGTTCTTCCCCTCTTTATATAGAATTATCACAGCA
>JAUBNY010000700.1:3789029-3806314 GCA_032275445.1 Crypturellus soui
CAGCAGAATAGCTGACCTCATTCCTAAGGAAATATTGTTCTTCCCCTCTCCACATAGAAGACAAAAGTAATGATACAGCAGGGCCATAAAAGGTGTTTTTTTCATCCTCTTGTTGTCTTGCAAGACAACATAAATCAAGTAAGGTATGGGTAGTCAGCTCAAGAGGGATATCAGCACCAGCTTTTTCTTCAGTTGTGTTTATTTGCCCTTTTACATTTGGTGGGTGAGCAAAACTGATGAAGCCAGACGTTCAAAGATGGAAATGAAATGAGCAGTAGTTTAATGACATGGTCTTTTCTGCTGGCCAGGAATAGCAAAGGGGTATGGGATGGATCCTGGCCATGACATTGTAACAGATCAAGGTATTTCCACTTCATAAAGCCAGCCCACGTCTGGCTGCCACGGTGTTTCTGCTAAAAAAGTAACGGCTATAGGTACCAAAAGCAGCTCTCCTTGAACCAGGCTTATTTCTGGGGACAGTCACAGCAAGACAGGAGAAGCTCCTAGGGAGCCTGGCAGTGTCTCAGGGGATACTTTTTCTGCATAACTGGAGAAATTATGTAACTGCTGCCACGTTCCTCTCTGCTTGCCACACTGCTCTTTCCTGGAGCTGCATCAGTCATATGCAAGAAGAGTCACTGGGAAAAGTCACTGCTTTTACGGCAGCTGTCCATGGGAGCATCGTGAGCAGGACGTTGTTTGTACTGTTTACCGCATCTCTATTTTTGATCTGTCCTCCTTCGTGTAAAGTGCGTACATGTGTTTATGAACTCCTTGTTACAAAGACATGGGAATGTGGGGTGCTGGCCAATCCCTTTTCCATTACTCCTTTGTTTTTTTCTGTTTCCTACTCCTATGTTTCTTCTCTTCATCTCCTATTTTTGCTACTTTTTCCATCTCCTTCCTTCTATGGCAATGAGCAGTTTGCTCCTCAGCACATGCCAATCAGTAGCCACAGGCCTTGCCCCTATTGCTCTATAAGAAATGTCTTAAAAAATAGGAGAGAAATAAATATTTGTTATCTAAAAGCAGCTCATGCTAAGTCATAGAAGTGCTATGCCCCATGTTATAACATTAATTTAATATAAAGTTTAACCTGAGATTGAAGCACGGAGAAGAAGCACATGCTGTACACTCCTGTTGCTTTAAGCTTAGAAACATTTCTTTGCACTGTAAATGTTGTTTCCAGGATGCTATCAATGCCCAGTGTGGAAAGATCTCTTTGCAATTGAAAAAGAAAATGACTCTGCGTGTGTAGCTATTGTGCAGATCCCCACCATTAAAGACTCACCCGGGCACTGGCCTGCAACCGTCCGACTGCGGGTTACAGCACTCCCAGACTCCTCCATCCAGAAAGATGAAACAGCTCCGAAGGAAACCCCAAAGGTCAAGAAGTGATATTAATATTTACAGTGGAGTAGATTATTTCTGTCTGCATTAGCAAAGCTTCAAGTTTTTTTTTAAAGCAAGTATAAAAGTCCTTCTGATGTCAGGTATTTTTGAAACTGCCTTGTTCAGGGGGTGAGTCACTTGTAGCAAGTTGCTGTTGTGGATTTTACATCAGATCCAGACAAATTCTTCAGCTTGCTTTGTGCTTAAATTGAGTAATATAAATGTGTTTCTGACATAATAGCATAATCCCTGTCCTTTTTTTTCCCCTATATTTCAGTGAAAAACCTTGTGAAAAAATAATAAAAACACACTTGCACAAACTTTAAATGTTCTTCCTAGAAATACTACAATTATGATTTCGGCATTGTGAAGAGGTACTACACATAGATTTATTCAGAAAATAAAGAGAATCAAGAATATTAATGGAAGCTTTATCAATAATTTGGGTTGTATAAGGGGAAAGGAAAAAAGAAAATATAAGTCCTGGATGGTTTTTGGTCAAAAGAGTACATTTACTCTTGGTTTTTGCAGGGGGAAGTTTGTTCCTTTTTGTCTTTTTGTTTGCTTTGTTGGTTGGTTTGTTAGTCTCATGCCCTCTGAGTATCATAGATTATTGTGAAAAAAAAAGTGCTTTCCAGGAATGATCCTGTTGGGTTTCAAAGGAAAGAGCTCCATACTGGAGTAATCAGCACCAGTGGTTGCAGAGCTTCCTCTCAGAATTTGTTTTGCTACAGCTGTTCATGTTGTGGTGTGCTTTGGTTTGTAATAAAAACAGATTTTAAATTGTTTTCTTAAATCAGCCTTGATTATTTATAAGCTTGTGCTAAAAGCAGGGTTATCTTGGATTTTTTTTTGATAAATACAGCATGTTCAAAGACAGTGTGTTTAGTGGGTAAACAATGGGATGGATAAATCTAAGTGTGCTTGGAATCCGATAATGCTACAAAATACAGTTTAAATGTTGAACAGCTGCTCAGGTCCACACAGCAAGAACATCCGCCAAGATGCTGCATGGGCTTGGTGGTACTTTTTAGGTCTTGAGCTCCTAAATTGCATGAGGCCTGATTCTGCTGGTAAGTGGGACCAGGAATCTTACTGACAATTTAATGGAGAGCAGCATCAGCTGTCCGCCACCGTGCTGCCACTGAAACCATCTGTGAGTAATTGTTTTGGGAACAGACTATTTAAATCTGGCTTTTCAAAATGGTCTACTCTGACAGCAGGGAACAGAAGGTTACTCTGATGCTATTCTGGTTAAGGAAATATTAACAATATATGATTCAGCATAAAAGTTAACATATTTGGAAGGAAGCCAATAAAATAACTGATTTTATATTTCCCTCTGTGTGCACAACATGGTGACTGAAATTTCAGAGCACAGGTTGAAGCATCATCTAACAAAGATTCACAGGATGATGCCACTTGATGGGAATTGGGTTTCAGAAGCATGCATGCAGGTAACTGAAGCAAAAGTGTTTTTGGCTGATGTCCTTTAGAAGGAAAAGGGGCACGTTTCCATCAGTCTCTGTTGTCTGGAGCCCCAAGAAATACCTAAACTGGCTTTAAATGATAGCACTCAGATACCAACAGCAGTGTCAGTATGTTTATGCTTAGATAATATTGTTATATTTATAATAATAAATAATTATGCTTAGATATATTGCCCTCAACTTCTGCTACTTGATCTGCTTAGTTTCACTGTTGTTTTAAAATGCTTGAGCAGATTGCTAAGATAAATGCTGGGATATCTGAAATCTGTCACCCAAGTGAGCACCCGGCTGTAGTTGCCCTTCCTCAGTCACACCATCTGACTGAGCCCGTCCACACCAAAGTCACCCGAACACAAATTACTCACAAATGTGGGCAAAACAAACTACATTCTAGCTAAAACCTTCTGCAGATGAGAAAGCATCTCCCTTGTCAAGAGGATTGGGATCCCGTAAGAATCCTTAACAAAATCTGGATTTGTCACCACAACATGTAGGGTCAGCATGTGCTGATAATGTGGCTCTTCATCTCAGCACCTCAGTGAATGGTCTGGCAAAAAATCTCCGTGTTGAGTTTTATATTAAGCCCTTCAGCTGCACTGCTGTGTTCTTGAGGTTTGCAAATGCACAATGACAATCAGCTGTTGATGTCTATCTTACATATAAACAAAAGCCAACCTGCTTCCTCCACACTGCCTGGAAACAATACAGGAAGATTTTAAAGCATTCAAAACAGATTAAAACTATTGTTTAGCATTAATAAAATATTTATATATCAGTGCAACATTCAGGTTCTATTAAAGGATAAGCTGTAATACCCATCTTTAGTCCGGAAAGCTAAGAAAAGAACTCACAGGACATTCCTTAGCTTATTGACAAAGATAAGAAATTGGGGATGGTTTGATGTGTGGTATTTGACTATATCTCTCACAGAAAGCTTGCACCGATCACTGTTTCCAGGCAGCACATCCAACACAGCTTCTGGCTTCCTTGAAGAAAGCAGAAGATACTTCAGATGAAAGATATAGATATAATATATACATTTTTATTTTTGTCTTTCATGACCTCCAGGAATTCTGGCAGTGGAGTCAGGTTCTACATACAATTCCTCTAGGGCATCATCAAAACAATAGCTAAATCAATATTTTCTCTTTTCCAGAAACAAGAATTCATTTTAAAACATATTAGATGTACCAAGAGACAACATATACCTAACAGATTTTCTGAGGTATCTAAATTAAAGGAAGCACATAATTGCTTTTTAAAGGTATAAGCAGCCTACATGATCTTCAAAATAGAATTTTAGATTCCCAAGTTGGTAAAGAATTTTATCTATCTAACTAACTAAGACATTAGGGTATTTTTTTTTCTTTTTAATATAATTTTATTTAATAATTAATCTAGATCAATTATTCCTGTATGACAATATCACAGCTCAAATGTTTTGGAAGCTTTGCCAACTGAGTCAGTTTACTGAATCGTATGTAATTATCTGGATATTTTTGACAGCTCCAACATCATAATTTCAAAACTGAGATGAAATATTAATAAAGGGACAAAACATGACACTTGCCATTTCTGGATAGATATTCTTTATGTAGATTTAATGCTTCCTCAGGAATTCATGCTTTGATTTAATTACGTTAAATGTATGCTGGATTTGAAAGAAATACTCTCTGGAAAAGCAGAAAGGGTGATAGCATGGCAAGGAAAATAAAAGAGGAAAAATAGGACAAAAGTATTTAAGGTAATGAAGGAATTTATCATACTTTGTGAGAAATTCAATCCTTTTCCTAATAGGTAAAAAAAAAACTGTATATGACTTACCTGCATATTCATTTTACATATCTGTATTATTTGTCTCCCTACTAACATTTTTGTTAGCAGAGCATGAAACTTTAAGAGGATCCAGAAGAAAAACTGCTGAAACCAAACTTTTTGTTCACCCCCTGAATTAGAAATCTTTGCATCAGCTCTGAGTCACACGTTCATTAAATTGTGTGTTTACAGCTTTATAGCCATGAGGATGCTGTGACTGAGACTATTGTCTCAGTGGTCCGGAGGCAATACTTGGAATCACATTTTTCTCACAGAAGTAATGATCAGTACTGAAAGCAAAGAAAGTGCTTCTGTAGCAGAGAATTCAGTCAGTCTCTTCAGTCTGCTTTTGCTCAGCTGTTGGATTTTTAAATACTGCAGTGAGGAGTCCTACAGAACTCACATTGGTCAAGACTGATATGGAGCCATTCCTAAAAAGGAATGGAGTTATTCTTAAAAAGGTAAAAAATATTAATCAAATGTGAAAATAATGCGAACTAATCTTAGAAAATATAGAATCAAATTATCAATTGTTCACAATGTATATTTAAGACCTCTCGAGTTTATTAGACCAATGCAATGATTCTCAAGGTGACAGAGTTGTAATGGTTTTCCAAACTGATAAGTTTTTTCCATACTCTTTTGCCCCTGCTCCTGGTCTCTCAGAAGTGGATGGCTCAGAGTTGTTGCTTCTGTGCCCAGCTCATTTGGGTGGGGAAGCGCTAGGTCAATATCTTGCCTTTGCACTACCCCATCCTCAGCTCCGAGAGCTACTAAAATGAAGACTGTAGCTCTCAATCAGACATCCCAGGTGAGCATCCCTCTTCTGGGTTCAGACTTACTCCTAGCCCACAGGGTTTTCTCTAACTTTCGATGCTGTGTTTCACAGCCCTTGAAAAGGGACAGGAATGTGGATGTACTGAGTGATGACTGTTAGAAGGACCATATAAACACAGGCTAAAATAAAGGGGAGAAGTGTGAACAGATTTAAAAAAAAAAAAAACAGCAAATATCCTCATTTGTTATTTTTTTAATTAGCAATATAATGAGAGAAGTAGGTGATAGGTCTAGATGGACTGAAAGTCACAGAAAAACAAATTGCAGGTTAATGATGTGTGGGCAGACAGAGCTGAGAGTTCTGGGCAGGGGTGAGGACAGAATCTCTCTAACAAAGGTTTCACAGAAAACAGGACAAGAAAGGACTTCCACTAGACACAAATACCAAGGTGAAATAGCTAAGAAGATGGACTTGACTAAGAATCCTGCTAGAGAGGAGTTAGCTGAGCAGTAGAAGGCAGGAGCACGCAGGAGGAGAGAAGAGTTGGATGTGATATCCTTCAGCAGACTCAGAAACTGGGAATTTTAAAGAAGAAATGACAGCTGGTGCTTCTCAAAGAGAAGACATAAGGCTGAATGTTGGTGGAGTTTCTCATGCTCAGCCTCATGACCAAGATTGTTAAATATTTGCACTAACAAACTCAACTCAAAGGTAAGAGTGCAAAAAAAATACACTTTTGAGTAACAGATAGGAGGAAATTAATTATTTCATGGACATAGAAGGTCTGGGAATGAAGAATATGATCAAAGAAGAGGTCTGTGATCAGTTGGAAATATCTGGAGAAACCCACAAATATGAGCTGACCACAGGATAACAATGAAAATTCAGAATGTTGAATTTATAAATAAAGGCAAACATATTCCCAGGATTTTCAATGACAGAATTATTTTTGTATTGTGCAACATATTGGTGAGGATGTATTTAGAATATTGTAGGTTCCAGTGATTCGTGTTCAATAAAGATTCATAATAGCTCAGATGCAGAGACTGGCTACTAGGAGACTCTCAGATAAGGACAGTGGAGGACCTTATCTAGGCTAGGGAAATAAAGATTGAAGAAAAATTAAGGGCATGCTTACTATCTATAAATTCATAGTGGATGGGAAACTAGGAGGGAAAAGGGTTACTTATTTTACAGGACAGAATTGGCACAAGAGCTAGAAAATATAAACTGGTCATAAAGAAATTTTGGCTCAAAATTATTAATATAAACAGAAGTGAAGTTGTGTAAAAAAATGTCTTCTGGGAGTAGTGGGCTAATTTTTTTTTTAATTAGAAGACAATTTCCTCCTTATTGGACAGATGATGAAGAAGCTTTTTAAGTGCTTTAGATGAGTAGATGTTATAAATCTTGACCTGTCTGTGTGGAATTTTTCTCTGTTTACCTCTGTCATGTCTTCAGATCCCTACTCAAAATTCAAGATCACTTCTAGCCTATATTCCTAGTTTTCAAATGTTCCCTTTAGTGAGAGATATCCTTTGACATTCATACCTAGACAACATTCATTGGGAAGTTTGTCTTCCATAGCCAAACACTTCATTTGCATCCTCTTTCCTTTGGCCATTCTGCTGTCACTAATTTCCTGTCTTAGCTAATTAGCTGTCTAGTAATTTTCTTTGCCTGTTTCCCATACTTAAAATGAAAAATTGAAAAATCCCCAAATTCTCATGTTTCTGGTCTCCATTTGCCGCTGGCCCTTGTGGCTTTGGTCTAGATCTGTTCTGCCTCTTTGTTCAGGCTTGGCAGCCACTGCGATCCGCCGCGATCAAAGGCAGGAAGCATCCAGCACACACTCATCCCAAGATTTCTGGCCCCGTTACAACAGAGTCCCTAAAGAGCCCCTGAAATGCAGTTCCCCATGCCGTGATGTACTGTACACCCACACACCGGCTCGCTGACTTCACTATGGCTCTGCCCATGCATGATACGTTATTTTCCTCCCATAGTTATGGCATTTGTATACCATTTGAAATCCTCAGGCAGAGAAAAAAAGGAATTGAACTTCGGCCATCTTTTGTGCCTCTGTAAGACATAAAATTGTTCTGAAATATGGTTGTTTTGTTTCTGTTTTTGTTTGGTTTGTTTTTGTTGTTGTTGTTAATTTCAGCCAAACAAACGCAATCTTCCTTTCATTTAGCTTGTTTTTTGCAATATAAATTCAGGTTTTGTCTTTCTTCCAAGGTCGTATGACGACAGGAAAACTGCTGAATGATGATGTCATGATAGACTAAAGAGAATACAATTGAGCAATTTGACAGGAAACCTGACTTTTAGTTGGACTGTACACAATCTTTTTTTTTTTTACTGGTTAACCACTCCAATACAATGACTTATATTTTTGCCATTTCAACTAAGTCATGATGACAGGTCATGACAAAATTCCTAAAACATCTTCAGAGTTTCTCACCGATGATAAAAAGGAACCATAAAATAGACTGTCAAAATCCTTCAGAAGACTATAGACTCTCAGTAGGAAACAGGTTTAAACTGACCTAATTTAAAAGGAACACAGTTAATTTAAAGTAAACTACAGTCATACAAGAAAAGACTTAGCTACTAGTATTGCCAAAGTAAAGTATCAGTCAAAATTTCTTCAGAGTTCGTAAATTAGGGGAAAAAATACATAATTCCTACTTTTAATATCCCCTTCAAATCCAGTTTTAAACTCTTTGGAGCAGATCTTGTCTTACTTAGAAAAACAATGTTGCATAACATGAAAAAAAGGTAACATGGGTTAATGCTGCTCATTTCTGGAATCTATACTCAAAAAAAATGGAAAATAACTTGGATTTCATTATTGCTTTATTAAAATAAATATCTTATTTGAATAGTCATACAATCGAGAACTATCACAATTAATGTCATTGTCAGCTATTTCTGGGCTGGTCATAAACTCATCACCAACAAGATGGTGGCAACTATCTAGGTGGTGACACCAACTTGCCTTAGAAAAACTGATTTTCATTCTTTTTGATTTTTCTGCTTAAGGGAAGGAAATTATAAAAATGATTATGCAGTATTTAGCATCTAAAAATGGAATTTCCCACTGATTTTCATAGTATTGTGTTCCCTTTTCAAGGATATTTATGTGCTATGGTAAGTCCCACACAAATTGCATTTTCTGGATTTGTTTGTTGAATGAACAGCATCTATACAGATTTTTCAGAGCATTTGTATTGTAATGATAAAGGCTTTAATTGTGCATTGACCTACTGATACAGTGTTATTCAATTCTTAATTACATCTTTTATATCTCTGACTATATGTTTTGTCTGGTCCCCTAAGCTGTTCCAAAATTACTCTGTGTAGGCCTCCTTCCCAAATTAATTCCAAAAGAATCAGAAAAAAAATCAAGACAAAATACAAACTGAAGTTCTTTTGTATGCATAACTTCACTACAGGAGGAAACAAGAGAAATCATTAAACTGACCTTTTTAACATTGCATGTCCTTTTTTGTCCTACAGTTTATGCTTGTTTTCCTTCTTTGCTATACAGTGGAAATGAAGAAAATAATAGGACCTAGTTTTGTCATATCCTAAAAAGCTTGATATTGTTTCTCTGCAATCCTAATGACTTTGATAATCCTGCTTGTCCTTACTAAACTATGTGTAAATCTGCTTTTTTTTTTGCCTAGCTCCATTGCACTTCGAGAGAGGCATGAGACTGAGTAGACAAACATACATGAAAAAATGGAAGAAATCATTTCATTCTTAAGGCCAACCTTACCCCCACATTTTGAATCTCCCATGGAACTTAAAATCTGCAAATATTACTTTTTAAAACATTGAAGCACCTCTTTGTCTTCAGCAAGTTTGTATATTTACCTGGAAGGCTTGGATGGCATTGTAGTTAATTTTTTTCTGAAAGATTTCCTTCTCTCTCAGGAGACAGCTTGCCTCTATGTCTGGATCATACAGGCCCTTCTAAGGCGTGCAGACACTTCCCATAGGTGAGGGAGAGGAGAGGCCAACAGCTAGACCTCAGCTAACCAAAAACAATACACAATGTGTTGATCACAAAACACAGTTTGGGTTGCATGAAAACCAAAAGGAAACATCCTGGCAAACTCTGAAATCTTATCTGCTGAAACCAAACTACAGTACTCCATGTACTTAACCTCTTTGAAAATAATTCAGCTGAAGAATTATTAAGCTCATCTTTTTCTTTATTGAACAACATTATTTTGGGAAAATAATGCATTTGATGCCAATTATTAACTCCTTCCATTAACCATAAACAATAGAATTTCTGGAGATGCTTCACATGACAAGTTTTATTGGGTCATTGGCTCAAAATCTTGGCTTCAGCGACTTTGCTGGTATTTCCTTGATGATGGTTTGGCTTTCTGTGCTCTTTTCATGTCATTAAAAAACAAAATATAACACTCTTTGTTTTCTAATGATATATATGTGAGTCAGACTCACGTAGTAGATTCAAAGTGGATGAAAGCAAGCCTGGCTTCAGAGAACAGAACAAAGTAAATGAGAATATATCTCCAAACTAATACAGCAGTATATGATTACACGAGTTGTCAGCGTCGGTGCGGCATGCAATAGCTCCAGAGCATGATTTCTTATTTCAAATACTATTGCATGTTATTGCACGAGGCCATTTTACTTTTAGTGTTTAGTGTAATTCTGCTTCTGCCTGACGACACACTAAACAAGATAGTTCACCAATCACTGTTTCACAAAGAAATCAAAGGATCAAAAGAATATTTCTGGGGACATTTGAACTGAATTTACATAATGAACACATCTTTCATTCCTGGTTATATAGATTACCTTATTTTTACAGAGATGACTGTCACTACATCTGCCAGAGAATATTGTCCGCATATCAGAGAACAGCTACAGGGGAAATATGCAAAGGCAGTAGAGTCCTGTTTTCCCTCTGTGTATTTACAAGCCAGGGCAAAGAAAATGAATTATGAGCTGCTGTGCATTGTTGGAGACTTTAGAGAGAAGGGCTTAGACCTTGTATCTTTCCTATTTTACGTCACTCTTTGAGTAAGAAGGTGAGAAGTTGTCAATAGTTTTAAAACAGACATGGATAAACTCAAGCATTGTGGTAGCAAAATCAGGAATATATTTCATTTCATATTTCATTTCTGATTTTGGATGACAGATTGACAGAGCATGGGCTGACTTCTTGAACAGATATTCGTCTGGCAGGGTGAGATGAAAGGATGTTCCAGTTCAAGAGGTCAGTTCTGGACTTTTCCTGTGCCTTCTCCAGCAGAATGGGTCAGGGGAGAACACTCCTGCTCCCGAGCACATGCCCGAGCTTAGCAGCAGCCCCTAAGCTCAAAAATCAAGTTTGGAGAGGAAGGTTTAACATGTGAGTGCAAGAGTAAAATTTAATGGTGTTCTTGATTTTCAGAAGTGACTCAGTCCATGAAGGCATAGATATTAATGCCATGGTTAGGTATATTTTTCAAGAGGAAAAAACAAAGTGTTTTAAAATAAAACTGCCATGGCAAAAGTGATCACCAGAAAGGAAAGACATTGGCCAAATGTCCAGGCTATTTAATTGTATTTTGAATCTAATTTGTCAGGATGTAACAACTACCTGGGACAAAGTTGGTGGGAAGATACTATAACTGTTGTTGTATCTCTTCAAGTTTCCAGGAGGTGTCCTCTTGCAGGTGACAACAAGAACAAAATGTAAATCATTTCTTTCCCTTTTCCCTAGGAAAATCCTAGACTGCTTCTTTAGCACCTTTCCCATTTTGATTTCTTACTGGAAGTCTCTGTTTATTTAAGTCATTTTAAATGATCCATCGAATGAATCACTGCATTTAAAGTGCTGTCAGGAGAAGCATTATGAAAGGCACTAGTTTGCTCAAGGTCCCTTAAGTACGTAGTCTGAAAAAAAGCTCCATACAATTTCACAAGGAGAGCTGAAGTGCAAATGATTGAGTAATGAAGCTACTAAAAAAACACAATAATTTGCCTTCATTAGATCCCATTGTCCATAAAGGACAAGGGATGCATACTTTATTCACACTTGTATTCCTTTCTTAGCGGATTTGGAAGAATGTAAGGTAAAACTCTATTAGATGTCTTATGCTTGCACTTTGCATACTGCAGTACTCTTTAGGGGGTCATGATACTGGTGTCGCTACTCACCTGGTGTCACTACCCACCAGTGATGGTTGGTGTGGAGCCGGCCAGCTTGAGCAGCTCCTACCTGCCAAATATCATTGCTTCATTAATCATCAGACTCCTTGAGAAAATTCTGGCTTTCTGAGATCTGTAGACAGCTATAGTAAGCTGCTATGACTCTTCTGTTAGCACAGGTATTGGATATTTCCTTTGAGAAAACTCCAACCCACAAAGGAATTGTCCAGATTCCTTGGGGAACGGAGTGCATGCCCTCATGGCCAAACCAAGCCCGACAGCAGTAGGCACAGGGAAGACCCTGGTGGGTCAGGCACTCAAAATTATCATCGCAATAAGAGCCTGCAGTGAGCATCCATCACAAATGAAAGCCCGCAATGAGCCACAGGGATTAATCCAATTTGCATGTAAGTGAGGTGATTAAGTTATACTTTTGGCCAGAGAAATAGATGCATATGCATACTTTTGCTCCTAGTCATCCTTTTCATGGCTTTTCTAAACATATTGACTGTTTTTGTATTTTAGAAATAAGAGGCTTTTATTTGTTTTCATTTAACCTGTCCAGGCATAACATTGAAGGCATCTGATAAACACCCAAGCACATTGGGTCCGACATATTTCACCTACCGTTTTGCTCCTGCAGAGCTCAACACTCCACCACACTGAATCCAGGGTAGCTAAAAAACGCTAAATATCTCCATTACGGTGTAGTGATGATATTGGCAGTTAATTGCTATAGCATAGGCTTTGCAGATGAGAGAAGCAGAGAAACTCTGGTGCCTGGTGTCAGGAAACCTGCTTGGGCCTTACCAACTACCACAGCTCCACATTCCCTTGCAACCTCTTTTGTTTCCCCAGTGTAGATCTAAAAAGAGGCCCTCAGGTATACCAGTTTGCAGTTGTGTATTTGCATATTCACTTTTATCTCAGCTGCTTGTCTAAGTTGAAAATGAATTTTTGTTTCTTCTTTTCTACTGTGAGTTCTATAGCTCTAAGTCAGGCCATGTGATAGACCGGAGAAAGAGCAGCAAGAACAACAAAACCCCCAAAGACTGTCTTGTGCGTGGGTGCTTTTGCAAGTGGAAGGTCAGAACTTAATTGCCTGTGACTTATGAGGTCATAGTGGTCATAAATTTCTAGTGTTAAGACACTATGTGAGTATTAATACATTCAAGCATTTTCATCAGTTTTAGGGCAGGCTCTTATTCAACTGACACGATGTACTGCAAGTCAAATTACTGTTCAGAATCACAGTTTCAGTAATTCAACCCAGAGTAGCAAACCGTACCACTGGGTCTGGTAGCAAATCACACAGTACAATAATGAATAGCAGATAGTCAAGGTGAGCAAGTCACAGACAATTTCATAAGCACAGAGGTAGAATTTTCATAATAAGCATCACTTAAAATCACTATCTGTGTTAACTAAATAAGTCAATGATTGTTTAATGAGAATAGAATTTGTTAATAACGATGCGTGATAAACACATTCTGTTCAGTGGTTCAGATTGCATAATCATCTCAGTTCTTTGGTCAGCCAAGTTGGAAATTTCATGAGAACCCTTGAGACTTGCAATGTTTTCAGTATTTCCTGCTTTGGCTAAACTAGGAATATATGAAAATATCTTTCTCCCACTGTTTTGGTACTTCTGCTAGAAGGTGTCACCAAGAATATAAAGGCATGCATGCTAAAGATTTAATCACAGAAAGGATTAATTTTGTTTGGGCTCATGGGATAGTAAGCTGTATTATTCATCATATATTATAATGACATATTTACATAAACATGTTTCAGTAAGCCTTATTTCCATATTTCTAATGTAAAGCTATTTCATCATCTTCTGAAACACCCAGAGATACCTAGGAGACCAAAAGACTTCATCTTGCCCAGACATTTCTACATATGTTTTCTTGAATACTACAGTGCTCTGTATTAAACCTTAATTCAGACATATAGGCGTAAGCCTCATCTGTTGAAAGGATGATCTGAGGTGACCAAGCAGATACTGTTTAATAGGAAAATTCTTTGAAAAGCTTTCAGAACACATTTCAGTTCAGAAGACTTCTGTCTTATCTGAACAGCGGAATCTGTGGTTTCAGTTGATTTTTAGATCTTGTCTGTACAGTTATTCTAAAATTAGCATCAGTTCCAGCTCATATAGATTCAAACTACCTGAATTTTCCTATTCAAAATCAGTCAAAGAAAGCAAATAAGCATAGATGTGAAGCTGTTAAGAAAAACTATTTGTGCCTTTTTTTTTTTTTTGTCAAATCAAATGAATAGCATCATATTTTGCCGAGACTATGGAGAAACCACAGTTTGGCAAATGATGTATTTGTTCCAAATAAAATAAGAGACTCATAGACTTTAAAAACTTAATCAGTCTGCATTGTAACAAAACCTTTTAGCAGGCTGTCTCGAGGGCAAACCACACACTGGACTGTGTTAGCAAGAGCAGGGTTGGTGGGCTGGCAAATATGATATTCCCCTCCTCTCAGCTTTGCAGCACACCTTCAGCTCTGTCCTACTTTGCACCCCTGGAGAGAGGAAAACATTGACAAACCACAGCAACCATGCAGTTCCACTAATATGATTCCATTAATAATGATACCATTAGAAATTAGGAGTGTAAATCACAATGTTATTTCAGCAACTTGGTAAACTTGAAGAAAAAAATTGAAAAACTTGAAATCAGCACTCTTTCTTCTAAATCTTTCTTCTAAATCACAAGAGACAACAATGCATTCTGAAGTCACTAGCACGGTTTCATTAAAAAAATGAAAAAATCCTGAAAAAAATCAGGAAATGAAGAAAAAAAGACACTTTGTTGTTTGTCTTCTGGTTTGTGTTTAGCTTGTTTTTTGTGTGTTTTGTTTTTTTGAATCATGTCACATGTTCACGCTAGCTCATATTTACACTCCGTCTAATGCTGTTTCCAGGACCTGGGAATTTTCCAGTAAAATACCAGCTATTGCAAAACATCATAATAAAACAAAAGCAATACTGAATCACTGCTTTTTTTTCAGGTCCCTATCTTCAACTGTATTTATATTTCTTACCTTATAAAAGCATTAATGTGGGTAAAATATTAAATGTGTGGTGGTCTCAGCTGCCGTAACAAATGGCACCATAGCAGTTACCATGCTACTGACTCTTATGAAGCACTTCTGAAAACCCCCTTTAAATGAACTACCATTTTATTCTTCCTTGGTTTGTACTTCCCATAAAAATGTTATAATATTTCTGCACCAGAAAAGCGAAACTGCTGCTGACATTGCTGACAGGTTCTGCTTAAATAAAATGCGTGTGCTTAAACAATAAAAAGCAACTACGGGAAAAAATAGCAAATACTTTTCCAGTGCTTTATGTAATTTAATTTAAAAGCAATGTCAAGCAGTTGTATTTGATACTTTGCCACAAAGGAAAATAACTGCTAACACATAAGGACTCAAGACCTAATTGTCTTTAAAAATGGTCATAGCCCACTACTATATTAAAGTGAATGAATATAAATACACACAAATATAGGCTACTAAATTAGGAATGCAGCTAAAGACAATTGCTAAAAAAGAGTCAGTCTGTTCTGGAATGGGCATATAAAAACAGTTTTCTGAGCAGATTGCACAATGTGAATTACCATAAATAAAATGGAGGAAAGTGTGGAGTCGAGCTCTTGGCATGCAATAGAGGTCAGGCCCTGACCTCTCAGTCTTCCTCTCCCTCCCTCTTTAAGCGTCTTTAAATCATTCCATATGCAGTGTATCAAATACATTCCACTTCCCATACATCCAAAAAATTTGGAAGAGACATAAGACTGGATATACCGCAGTAACTTCAGCTTTATTTTGATATGGTAACTCCCTTCCCCCGTCACCTCCCCAATTAAACACTCATCCATACATCCAAAAAAAGGAAAAAAAAATTAAAAAAGAAAGGAAATTCATGGGTAAAAACTCTAAAACTGAAATGGATGCGTGCAAGCATTTAGTCAAAAATCACTGTATTGGAGTGA
Source organism: Crypturellus soui (assembly GCA_032275445.1). Taxonomy (NCBI): domain Eukaryota; kingdom Metazoa; phylum Chordata; class Aves; order Tinamiformes; family Tinamidae; genus Crypturellus; species Crypturellus soui. The sequence continues at coordinate 3,804,700 of JAUBNY010000700.1, forward strand.
CTACTTTACAAAATCACATGGTTTTGCTCAATGCTCTCTAAATTCAGATTAGAATTAAGTTCAAAAAGAATAATCAATACTTTGATAGATGTCTGATGGATTTTGATGATTTGTTTCAAATTTAAATTCAAAACTATGAAATATTTTACTTCCTGCTTTCCCATCTTTAATTTTTTTTTTCAGTAAATGTATTACTCATTAAAAATAATTCTTCCCTAGTTTTCGGTTTTACTGCGTGCAAACCTGTAACGCAAACCACAGCCCAGGCCCCGTGAGCGGGGTTTGTGGTGCCCCTCGGCGCAGGTCTCCATGGGACGAGAAGGCAGTGGCAGCCCCACGGCGCCAACCCTCAGCCCGTTGCATCAGCCAGCGAACACGTGGCCTCCCAAACGAGCTTTGCAAAACTACTTTATTTTCTGTTTTTAGCCCTCTGATGCACTACTGTTTAATAGCAGGCATGTGACCCCAGAACCATTCATGCCCTCTATTAAGAACTTCCTCAAAACTACTTAGTGCAAAATTAACACTTGGTTTTCTTTCTTTTTTGCCTAGTACTTCAAAAGGTCAGCAAGTTTCTTCTAAAAGGTGATGACCTGCTATGAAAAGCAATGTTTTTGATCTTATTCTCCCTCAGTTCAGGTCCTGTATCCTTTTGGAATTTTTATTACTCCTTCCAGTATTATTCTACAATATTTGCTTAAATAGGGTTGGTATTTTCAGATAATTCAAATATAAGCAGTCAGAATTTGTGACACTGTTCATAAGAATTCCTTAAGAAATTCAAGCAATTTCCACTTCATAACTTGTCTGCCCAATGCCACAGATGTAGCCTCTTATATTTGGATACTTTCTTTGAAGCACTGTATCATACAGCATTAGTTATAATGAGACATCTGAAAAAAAAAATTGTCAAAAAAGCAGAGTAAAACATGAACAATGCAAAGAATATGTGGAATGAGTGTGATTATTTTTTCATATATGCGAGGGATTTGCTCGGGAGACTTCTCCAAAATATACCCTAGTTAAGAATGACAATGTAAGAAACAAGTTGGGAAGACTGAGTATGAAATAATTAAATCCTTATTTTTAGGAAAAAGAAGAAATAAGTATAGAAAAACAGAAATGGACGCCTCAAAGCAGATTTCGGGAAGCCCAGCCCAGAAGGCTAGAGACATGTTTTAAAGGTGTAAAGAGTTTATGAAAAACTATTAGTCCTTTGAAGAAGTGACAGCAAAATTTAAACCCCCAATGCACAGGAAGGAAGGGATACACAGAAAGAGCACAGGACCTTTCCACAGAGCTCAGACATAAGACAGAAGTATTCAGAAAGTGGAAACTAGGACAGATAGCTAAGGATAAGTATAAAAAACTCCCTCTCAGCTCAGAGGCCTGGAAAACATGAGCTGTAAGAGCAAGCTGAAGGAAGGTGGTGATTTGGGAACTGAAGAGAAGATTAAGGTAAAGTATGGAACATGGTCCTCTCAGGTACAGAAAAGACTCTCAGGAAAGGTAGAGTCAGTTCTCCTCCTTTTCACCAAATCACAGAATCACAGAATGGTTGAGGTTGGAAGGAACCTCTAGAGATCATCTAGTCCAACCCCCTGCTCCAGCAGGG
>JAUBNY010000700.1:3806414-3826463 GCA_032275445.1 Crypturellus soui
TGCTTTCCAGCAGGTCAACCCCTAATCTGTACTGGTGCCTGGGGTTATTCCTCCCCAGGTGCAGGACCCTGCACTTGGAGGTTCTCTCTGCCCAGCTCTCCATCCTGTCTAGATCTCTCTCAATGGCAGTGCAGCCCTCGGGAGTGTCAGCCACTCCTGCCAATTTGGTGTCATCTGCAGACTTGCCCAGGGTGCACTCTGTGCCCTTGTCCAAGTCACTGAACAAGTTGAAGAGCATTGGGCCCAGTACTGACCCTTTCAGGACACAACTCCAACCAGACTCAGCCCCATTTATCACCACCCTCTGGGGTCTGCCTCCAGCCAGTCCTCAATCTACTTCACTGTCTATTCGTCCAGTCCACACTTCCCAAGCTTTTTTATGAGGCTGTTATGGGAGACTGTGTCAAAAGCCTTGCTGAAGCCAAGGTAGACAACATCCACAGCTCTCCCATCGTCTATCCAGCAGGTCACCTCATCGTAGAACGCTATCAGCTTCATCAGACATGACTTTCCCTTGGTGAATCCATGCTGACTACACCTGATCACCTTCTTTTCCTTGACATACCTAGAGATGGTCTCTAGGATGAGCTGCTCCATCACCTTTGCAGGGATGGAGGTGGGACTCCCCAGGCTTTAGTTTCTCTCCTCTCTCTCCTCCCTCTTGCCTTTTTTGAAGACTCGAGTGGAGTGATGTTGGCTTTTTTCCAGTCCTCCACAAATAGTATTGTGTTTTTACTGCCCTGAAAACTCAAACTGAAACTGCCTCTGTGAAACACACAAAAATACTGTTTAGTCCTAAAGCAATTATAAACACTGGAATACATCACCTGAGCACCCTCAAAATGATCATCAACTGTAAGAAGAAGAATTATCTGCCTTTTAAGAACAGACTAGGCACACTTCTGCAAGGATTGGCATAGCGAAGGGACAGACAACTGGCTCTGGTTCATTCTTCCGTACCTTGCAGCACCTTGCAGCACCTGGTAAGAGTGATGGTGTTATACGCTATCATTCTCCAGACCTTATGTCTCTCTAGAACACACTGATTTTGTAAGTATTTCTGCAGATAAGTTACTTTCTTAGAATATTAATCAGAAGTAGAATTTGTAAAATTCGGAGTTATAATTTTTTTAGAAGTCCATGAATAATTCACAGAAACCCTGGCTTTGTCAGAGAAGGATCTACTTTCAGATTTCTGACTAAGATATGAGTCACATCTCAGTTGTGCCAGAGAGTCGGCCAGTGCTCAATGACTTCTTCTAAGAAATTCAAGTTCAAATCCATTTACTGATATGCACTGAACATGCAAATGATATGATACAGCAGGTGTGTGCTGAAGCCAGGCCAATGAACATGCAAAATCTCAGAGCCAAACCCTGAATTTGTGTTGCATCCTCAGTGGGGTCTCATGGACCACATCAAAATACCTTTAAATGGGCACTTCCACTGCAAGACTTGGGGCAAGGCTTTCCTGAATCCCTGTCCTATCTGTAAAATAGGCATATGATAAACTCATTCCCTTACATCATTATCAGATATAATGTTTTGCTTTCTTACTACTGTAATAAAGGTGAAGATGACAGTACCTAATGCATCCTAAAGACATTTTTCCATTGCTTATCAAATTGCCAAGCATAAACTTTCTGGAATAAAATTTCTCATCTGGATACTCGCCTTCAGTGAAAAAAAAATTGTGAAAATTCAGCCAATGTGATTCAGTCATTTCCAAGCATAAGACAAAGAAAAAATACATTGTTTTTCTCATATTAAAAGCCTGGCAGTGCTGCTTTTGTGACATTGCCTTGTGCATGCAAGACCCAAATGTTAATTAAGGCCAGTCACTGACAAAGATGGCAATGAAAGTCAGAAGTGGCTTGCCTGCTTGCTGCATTACTCCACACTGTGCTGCTTTTACAGAAGCCACTGCTAAGAAACCGCCTTAAGTACTTGAGGAAAATGAAAAGGCTAATGAGTTCAAGACAAGCTAGAGCCCTTCAGTATGGGTTTGTCCTGAACAACACTGCTTCATGTGATCTTCAGGGTCAGGTGGATAAGCAGAAGTGAATTAAAAACATGAGGTAAAAACAAGGAGACGAAGCACTATTGACCCTGCCCTTTGCCTTGCCTCTCTGCAGGATGCTGTTATGCCTGAGGCAGAGACATCTGATCTGCTCATGAATCACACTGGGCTCCTATGCGCTCAACAAAAGGGAACTGAAATCAGAGTCAGTTCACTTTGCCTGTATACTGACATCTCATTCATACAGACTTCATGTCACTGGTATAGACTAGAAGCAAAGATCCACACTTGGGAAAACTTGTATTTATACATTTTATATTTACATAATTGTGCGTGCTGAAAACATGTGCATTGGACACAGGAGCACAGTGGATCGTGCTCACTGCTCTTGGATGCTGGCTGCTACCACAGCCCTTGGGCAGTTAACAGCAGCTGGCATCACCTTCCCCAAGTCATGTCAAGTGCCCTTTAGTTGCAGATAGAGCACGATTAGGCTTCTAAAGTGTTGGATCAACATTGTCTGATCAATATGTAGAAGTACCCGAGGAGAGATTGTAGGGTGGATGGGACCAAACTCTTCTCGGTGATGGTCAGTGACAGGACAAGGGGTAATGTGTACAAATTAAAACACGGGAAGATCTGTCTCCAAATGAGGAAGAACTTCTTTACCGTGAGGGATGACAGAGCCCTGGCACAGGCTGCCCAGAGAGGCTTCTTGTGGAGTCTCCTTCTCTGGAGATCTTCCAAACCCACCTGGATGCCACCCTGTGCCCCGTGCTCTGGGTGTCCCAGCTGGAGCAGGGGGTTGGACTAGATGATCTCTAGAGGTCCCTTCCAACCTCAACCATTCTGTGATTCTGTGATTAGAAATGCTTGCCTCAGTAGGACCCCCGGCTGGAAAATCTAGCAATGACAGGTTGACTTTTATACCTACTGAATCATGAAGAGTAGGAGAACTGTCTTTATACACTTAGATTCTGGAGGAGATTTTAGAAAGGAAAACAAATCTCAGTTGTAGCTATGTATGCTAATTTTCAAACCCAAAGCATTTTCTCACTGTTAGGAACAATTGAAATGTGGTGGAGAGCATCTGTAAAGAGTATTGCAATTCAGTTGTAACTATCATTTTTTTTTTCTTATAAAAATGTTTAAAAGATAAAGATTTTAATTAAAAATACACAGTTCCCACTAGCATTCCACTAAACAATTTTACTTTGTGTTGAGATTTACAGTGTTGGATGTCATATTAAGATACCATCATACAATGGTCCACTTACAGCAGCATCCGGGCTTATAAGATGTTCCCAGATCCCCAGTGTGACTCACCAGCACACTGTTTCAATACTAAAAAATAGAAAAATAAATTTGAGCTTGCTGAAAAAAACCTGCAAAAAATTATTTTTAATATATTTATTCAATTATTCTTTTAAGAAGGAAATGATGGAATTTGGAGTGAAGAGATACTTTATTCATAACATTTCAGGTAGGAGATAAAAGAAACTGAAGCTATTATCTGAGGCAGTATGGAGATCTTTTTTGTTGTTGTTGTTCTCTGGTTATTCTGACTACATCCTATTTTTATTTTTGAGCATTTGGAATGTAGTATACAGGTCGTACAGGAGCAACCCTGCTCATCCACACGGGGTTGAGGAGGTAACAGTTCTCTCAGCATTTCCACTTCATCAAATAGCTGGGAGAAGCAGGCACATGTTATTTCTCCACATTTCACAGCATTTGTTTCCATAGCACATTATCTGTGTGTAATGTGGGTGCATATGATAAAAAAAGATAGGAAAGAATCAGATTTTATCTTGTACCAAGATAGCAAAGCTTTATACAGATTTTCCTTGCTGCTTACATGTGCTTACTCTTCCTTTCCTTGTAAATTCTGATTGCATAGTTGTATTGCGAAAAATGCTAAAGTGATATACAGTGATAAAGTGATATTTATGTGACTGGACTTGTCCAGATAAAACAAGAACCAACCTGCACTGCAATTATTATCTTCTACAATTACCTTCTATTATCTTAACTACGAAACCAGGAATACTTCTCGTCATCAATATTTTGTCTTTAACATCTATCATCATTTTCTTCAATGGTCCAATTGAACGTAAGGAAGCCATCCTCTCAGATTTCTAATAGTTATATGTATCGTGATGTTTTCCAAGATGAAAATTGAATGTTTTACAGTATGTCACTAAATATTAAATATCTTAGCGAACTGATTGTAGCGGACTTCTGTCCTGTCTCTGATGACCAAGTTTTTCAAATTTAGACACAAACTGAGGAAGATGTGCTCTTTGCTTGTTTTGTGCTCAGTGCAACCATGATATGATTCGGGACAAATCTGTTTATGCAATACATTGCTAATAGTAAGAATGCAAATTTTAGTGGTTAGAGGGAAAGAAATGAGGCATGTATTCTGAAGGATATATTCTTTATTTGTGATTTTACTTGTTTATAGCACTGTGACAGTGCTGTCTTCGAAGCACAGCAGTGTTTTCAAGGGTTGTTTATAATTCACTGAAGTCACTGAGCTGTGTTTTTTTCTTTGCTCTCACTAAGTTGTGATCCAGACTTTCCATTAAATGAATCCATGTTAATTTCATCTCAGCTTTCCAAAGGTTGCCCTAAAGGTTTCAAGAATTTCGCTGGACAGGTTTAAATTTTACGATAAATCAAAGTGATTCTTATTTAGCAGCCTCAATCAGCTTCTCTGGTAAAACATTTTCTAAATGGAAAAAAAAATCAAATGTCAAATATATGGGCAAGGTTTTCATTTGGGCAAAGATTCCAACTTGCGACTCCACACTGTTGGGACAGGAAAATATAGTGAGCCTGCTATTGGGGAAAAAAGGCTTTAGTTCCTAGTTCCTCTCTTCTCATTTCATCCATGAATCACACTGCACTGTTTGAGGATTAGTTTTGCTTCAAGATGCAATTCTTCTGCAATTATTATACATTACTGGGGCATCCAGTGGGCATATAATCACCAATATATGTCACGTTCAAATAAAATGTCCTCCTTCATACAATATAGTAACAAGTTGTGGGTACTTTTTAGTTGAAAATAAGACTTACAATAAGTTATTTTTAAGCTCAAGCTTCAATCATTAGTGCTTTGCAAAAACTCAGACTACAAAAATGTTCTTTGCAAACAGTATTCAGTTTGCTTTAATTTAACTCCAGTTTAACTCCAGCTGCTAGGAAATGGTACTTACTCTACCACTGGAACTACTGAGTCAAAACACATTTGTCTTTAATGGGGCTTTTGGCAAGCAAGACACACGCTATTATTAAGGTTGATACAAATAAGCCTAATAGTTTATTTCACCCTCTACAAATAGAAATCAATGTTTAGGGTAAAAATAATGTAGCTTAAAACACACAGTAAAAATATTTACAGAGATAAATCAGCTAATAGATACATTATATATATGTTCATAAATTATGAACTAGAAGAAAGGTAGCTGACACCTACACACAGCACACAAAGGGATACATTTTTAAAAGGTTAATGATATCAGTATAGAGCTGTTAATTTTGCAGGCTGAACTTCCTGTTTTGAAGAGAATGAGTTTTATAAGACTTGTGTGTATTGTAGCTTTTTATTAACACTTGACATGTCTTTCAGGCCAAATTGAAGCTCCATGCACAAATTTCTTCAGAACATATATCATAAAAGCTATGTATTGGAATCATTCCAATAGTATTGGAAATTCATGATTTAAAGAAACGTTTGACTGTCTCTTCTGTAGAAGAGATAATGAAATATTTTGTTAGATTAGACATATGCCTGGGGACTAGCAAACCAGATGGTGCCCAGCAAATTTCATGCGGATTCAGGCTAACCCAGGATATTTAGCACAGACCCAAAGCTAACATTCATAATTATCTATGATAGTTTTTGGATATCCTGAAATGAATAATTTTAATATAAACTTTTTGCCTTTCGAATACCGTCTGTCTGATCATACTTGTTCAACATTTATATGAACCAGTCATGAAGAATCCTGCCTATACGCAAAATTCTTAGAGGGGAACAAAGGGATAGAATTAATGCTGTTAAGGGCTCTGGTTGCAGCTTTATGTGACATTTTCACACTCCAGTGAGACGGCAGCAGAGTGGAGGAGCTTCCACCAGCCCAGGGTGTCCTGGGCCTCCCTGTGCTCTCTGCTCCTGGCACAGTCTCCGTGGGTTGTGCTCTCCAGTCCTGCACTGAGACACAAGGCATGGAGGTGCAGCAGGGAAAGGCTCCCTGAACTGAAATTCAGCTATAGGCCTGTTTCCACAGGGAAGGTTGGTTTCACGTGCGTGTTAGCCCATGCTACAAAATATGAGTTGGTGTGCTAAAGTCATAATCCAGTAGGAGCTTAAGAATTACAGAGTTTGCACTCCACACCAGCTGGAATAAAATATAACCCTAGTCTGTTTTCAAATGAGATGGAATGCCTCACAGCTTCTTTGCCACTGGGTTTTTACGCTTTTTTTTTTCTTTTTCTTTTTCTGTTTTTAGCTGGAAAGAAAATCATGGGTGTGAGTGAGACTTAAGGATGTTTTCTTTTTCTGAATTAGCTCATCTTTTTTTTTCTGGGTATTTTTCAAAAATTATATTAATAATTGAAATTGCAAGAAAAGGTGCAAATTCATTGTAATGTCTTAAAACTATATGCATTAAAGTTACTAAATAGAGGTTTCTTGGGACAATACAAAAGTAGTAGAAGATGGGAGCCAAGCAGACTGTTGTAGAATAATTGAAGACTTCTATTTCATTGCTGAAATTAAACTTTTTTTAGTCAATTTGATGTTTTATGAGATTGAAGATGTTCACTCCTGATGAACTAGGTAAAAAATTCCATAAATTTAAAGAAACAGGATATAAGGAATCCATTTGCAATGCCCCATGCACTGCTGTGACGAAATAACAAAACAGGGATACTAACATGCTGTGAAAGTATGTGTGTGTTTTACGTCAGTGTGTGATGAGGCTAATTCTGCAGGATATGCACACAGATCAGTTGTTGTCCTTTTAATTTATTTGTCTTGTAAAAATGGCTTCAGGCTTAACACCCAGGCTAGCAAGTGGACAATGACTAAAACAAAAATTTCATCCTCTGTCCAAAAATTTTCCGCAGGGTAAGATGAGTAGTTGGAAATACTTGGATTGTTTAATTTAGGAAAGCAAAGAGTAAAAAGAAGAAATCATTAACACTGTGATGATGGCATTCAATTGTTCTTCTTGCCCACTGGGAGCCAAAAACCTTCAGTTTATTTTTTTTCTTTAAAAAATGATACTATCAAGAATAACTCTTTAAAGTACTGGAAAAGCTACTTATGGATTTTGAAGGATGTCCTTTACTGGAATATTTTAAAACAAACATCTCTTATGAATGGTCTTGGTTTAGTCTATCCTTTTCCAAGAAGGAGGATGTCTTAAGTGGATCTCTTGAGCTCCCTCCCAGCCATGCATGTCCAAGAAACATGGGAAACAATGTGTAGACAAATCAGGCAGCTTGAGAGAAAGGATGCATGTTGAAAGCATTTGTGCAGTGACTCACCAGCGCACGAGGTAAGCATTTGAATGGTTATTTACTATTGTTCTATTTGTCATTCAGATTATTTTATTACTGGGGAACTGATATAAACCCATATACATCAGCTGCCTGACGTTTTCTATTAGAGATTTTTTTTCGTCCTCTCTGAAAAGCAACTCCATTATTGGTGAAATAACTTGAGCAGACTACAGAACAAAATCTCATAAACTAGAAAACTCCCCTTATTGTTCAATATAGTTTCATTCATGATAAAGTACGCTATAAATTGGGGAATATGGGGTGTGCCTTAATAAAAAGATATTAGCAAATGTCTTTTTCCAGCAAAGAGTAATCACATAAAATGCCTTGGACATGCCGGACTGGGTGTTACCTGAGACCTACGTCAGATGCAGTTGGAAAGAAGAAGCAATCCAGGAACATTAAACATGTGTGTGCCTATGTGTGTGTGTGTGTGTAGGTATGCTAAGTATATGGGTGGATATATATATTCACATACATATATTCACATACATATTGACTGAATCAAGTTACAGCTATATTTTAGTCATGTTATTTAGCACATAATTAGTCATTTAGTCATATTATTTAGCTATGTTTTGTCAGGTAACATTAATTTTCTCAAGTTCTGGAAGATTGATTTAACCAATCAACACAAAACCAACAGACTGGCAAGCCAATACACTATACAAAATAATCTTCCGGTAAATAGATATATCAGATTAAAATGCATTTACTTCATATATTCATAGCAATTAAAAAATGGAAATCATAGAAAAAATAACAAGAACAGCTTAAAAAGTCATTTAAGTAAGTGGAATATCATTATTGCAGATAATGTTCTTAACAGTATTAGAGCCCTTATAACATTTTGCGGTATTATTAAATTTGCGTGCAATAGAGTTGCTGGCAACTATCACTGCTATTACTTCTTTTGTGACCATTGTTATCTAAGACACCTTTATAGATGCCTTTTTACCACAGTAAAGTCTAGAAACAGCTCAAACAGTTTAACACTGGGACTGTGATATTGGTTGTAGGCTGCTTAGCACACACCAATATTTCTTGCTATCTTTTCCCTTGTGTTTGATTTAGGAGATTTTGCACAACTCACAAATTTCAACAACTTCAACAATTTCAAATATGTTATATATACATATTCATTCAAGGTACAGTCTGCACAATGTCTTCATGAAGACTCTGATCAGAGCTTATTGACAGAATTTTGGTAAAACACCTAGCAGTGATGGTAATAAGGGGTAGTAATGAGTTGCACAGTAAAAGGAGGTGACATCAAATAAGTATATTTTCTCCCACCAAACTCTAATACTTTAAACATAATTAAATGCTATATATACTTCTTTCTAAAGTAATATTCTCTGCCCAAGTAATATGCCTAAGGGAGCAGGTGTTCTCCAAGTTCACTTGCAATCTCGGACCACCTAAAGCAAATAAAAGATAAAGGTCCAAGTCCTATCCTATCTTAAAAGTGACGTAAAGTCCCTGTAAGTCTTTTGTATTGAAGTTGGTGGGTTTGGATTAGCTAGAGAATGAGCAAAAATTGCTGTGATAGCAGTCCTGCCAATTTAGATTTACTGGTTTACTTTTTCTAGAAAAAAATGGAATAATGCTAAAATAAGCTTTCCATATAAGTACTTATCTGATTTTTTTTCATCAAGACATGAATACTTACTCTCAGCATAAAATAACTATAGAGAGAAAGGGATTCAATTTCCAGATGAAAATGATTTATGTCCACTGAGAGTGCTGTTACTCTGTGTTGTGTTTTATAGAATACTACACTAGACAGCAGTGCCCCCTTGTCTCCCGCAAGTCAGGCTTCCTGGCCAAGCAAGAGTGAACTGGAGGTGTAAGGGAAGGGATATTCTAGCTAGTTTTTAGTGAAATAGAACTTCTAAGTCCTAAATACTAGTCTCCCAAGGCAACAATACATCCAGATAAACATACTATATTTTGAGCTTCTTCAACCACACGCTCTTAAGAATATGCTTTGACTGTTCACAGTTCTAAGGCCTTATATAAACAGTCTTTCTCTTCCCCTTTCCCTTAAAAAAACTGATGAAAGCAACCAAGAGTATACCTTACACTTTACTAGCCTTGAAAGGAGTGTCTAGAATATGGTCAACTTAAGTAAAGCTCACTATTGCTGCCTTTGTTCAGGATGTGCAATAGAAAATTTTGAAGTCAGTAGGTGAGTAAAGACTCTAGCACCATCGATTACTGTTGTGAATGTAAGTTAGTGCATGTGTTTTAAATTAATATGCTAGCCATGATTTGCAACTTCAGTTTAGAAGAACTGGCTTTAAGTTAATTTTCATAGCCGTGCATTTATTTATTTCAAAAAATATAGTTTTTGAAAAAAATCAAACTTAGCTCACTGCTGAGTTTCAGAGGAAGCTCAACAGCCCTCAGAATGGGGGGGCCACCCATTTGGGTGGCCATAATAGACAGGCAGTGAAACTGGAAAAACAAAAGCAGTTCACAAACTGTTTATAGCAAAGACTGGGAAAAAAAGCATTATAAATGATCTAAGTATTATTCTTGTTGCAACATCAATTTGTGTGAAAAAGGAATGGTCTCTACAGGACTCAGATCAACCACAGAAAAATATGGTATTTGCTAATAGCAAATTAAAACCATATCAATCGATTAGCAAGGGATAGCATCTGGACTTTCTCTCCAGTAGGAGGAAGAACTGTAAAAACTGTTGAATTTCTCAAGGTATGTATAGCTGGAGTACAAATTACTCACGTGCACATTCAGTGAGATGTTCAGATCACTCCAACTTCTAAAAGTGCAGATCAAAGTTGTGTTGTCTGTGTGATTCATGCGGAAACCTTCATCCTGCGCTCCATGCTATCTTAGTCCCCGATTAATTACTCCTCACTGAAGATGTGGAAGATAGAGAAATACCACTGCTGCACTTCTATGGTCAGAAGAACCAAAATAAAGAAATGAACAATATCTGGCTAGTCTCAGTCATCTTAGTCATTCCTTCACATTTATATATCTTCATGAGCACAAGATCAACCGTAGCCCCTAGTTGTTACAGAGGGCTGATAGTAAGATAAATTGCACACTACCTTAAGTCTTCTCACCACGATGAAGATATGTAGGCCCAAGACGGCAATCAGCCCTTCCGTTTTCTAAATAGCCCTAGAGAGCCTCAGTTCCAGTCAAACTGGACTGGACAAAATGAAGGGGATTGAAGGCCGGGAGAATTTATAGACTAATAGAGAATTACCAAGCCGAGAGCATGGCTTTGCTGCCGCAGGGAGGACGTGCCATTTCCCCACAGAAGGGACACAAAAGCAAGAAGGCCTGTCACGGACTTGGGGTTCACCGTGCCATAGACAACAGATCTCTTTGGCCAGGAGTAAGTTGAATTTGTCTCTCTCAGGAGACCTCTGGCACCAAGTTCAGCTATCCAGGCTTCCACCACCAGTGTGGGAGGAGAATTAGTCCCATTTGTTTGGCTCTAAACCACATTAGAATAAATAGTTGGTCAGCCTTCTGGCTAAAGCATAGATCAGTTGCATCAATCAGTTTGTTATACAAATCTGTTTTTCTTTTCTTGCTTTGAATACAACCCAAAACCTACGGAAACGAGAGATAAAGATTACCCACAAAAAAGCTATCTGTGACCTCCGTGGCACACTGACTGTTCTCTGGAAAACAGCGCTCCACGAGCAGCAGAACTGCTGGAACCTGATTCCTGACAGCTCTGCATCTGAGGCCGCTTGGTAATGCCCCGACTCCACCTCTTCTCCACTGTATTTACATTCATTTTGCCTGCTGGTGCAAGATGCAGCCTCTAATGTGGTGACGCTGGAGCCAGGCAGGACACGTGGTCTCTGCAGCCTGACAGCTTGTCAGGCCACACAAGGCCAGATACCCGCATTTATAAAACCCATCTCCGTCTACCATGGCCGAACCTGGCCAATGGCTCCAAAGCTGCTGAGGCAGAACTACAGCAGCACAGCACAACTGAACTGAATTTCCTTAAAAAAAAAGTGCAATACACAGTCATGAGATACTGTAATCTCCTTTCTTCTGAAGCATATATCTCTGTTACATTAACAGTATGGGATACTGCCTTAGCAATCCCTAAATATATTAGTCCAGGAGTCTCATGAATTGACACTGCTTTTTCACACTACTTTCCTGGCAGCAAAATATCATGCACTTTCCTTTATCCTATGTAGATATGTAGATATAAAAGACTGAAAAATAGCTGGCAGCACTGAGAATTTTATTTTAAATGAAAGCATCTACATCACAAAATATTGCTGATTACTTCATTCAGGAAGCATCATTTTAGGCATACTCATACTAATTAGACATGAAAACACTAATTAGATGATTCAGAGAAGGTTACAATTATGGGAATAAGAGAAATCTTTACTTTTAAATTCCTGGTTCTGATTTAGCTCAGCAATTGTTTATGCCCTGCAACAACTGTTCAGTTACTGAAGTCATGCGTTATTTCTGATGAAACTTTAGACCTCTTATAAGAAGAAAGCTAGAGTAGAAGATCAGTTCCTTTTCTCCTAAAATCTATAAAAATGAGCTTGGTGCTTTTAGACTGTCCCCCAGCAGCTAACATGGCCATGATCTCAGGAACAATAATCACAGACCAAATGCATACAAAGACTGAACTGATGTCTCACTGTTATCACAGACATATATAAACACTACTGTTTTCCTGTGTCCATTCTGTGGTTAGAGAAAGAATAGATATTTTAGGCCTACATTGCAATGTCTTCTAATATATCTAGAAAAGATTCTCAGGAGTGTCTTAGAAACAGAGAGATAAAGATTACCCACAAAAAAGCTATCTGTACATCACAGATACATCACAGAATAGAAAGTATAAAAAACACCCGAACTTCTGTTGCAGAGGTCATGCGTTTGGGGGAAGAAGCTATATGCAGAACAAATATTTTCTAAATTAAGCTCAGTTTGCTTGTTTCAGGATGTTTGCTGAACAAGGCAGCTGGATAAAACATGATTACTCAGTTCATAATCTGGCACTGTTTTCCAAACCAATATCGAGAGATATGTGTTTACAGTTTGCTAGTTGCTGCTTAGATGAGTGGCAACTGAAAAAAAAATCACCATTTCATGTACCATAAAACAAAAAGAAATCTGTACTAGACTTCCGAAGAAATAAGGTCAGTGGATTTAGTACCAGACTGGACAACAGAGACACCTAATAACTGGTTTTGTGTGATATTTTAAGCAAATCATCTTAAAACTGTTTTAGAAGCATCCAAATGTGGAGAAACTTAATCTATTTTAAATACCTCTATAAGACATTGAGGTACTGAGCTCTGAAAATGCAACAGTCATTGGGCTTGTTTAGTTTGTTTGAAAGTGAAGACAGGGACTGAACCCAGAGGTTCGACATAAGGCAGTTCAAGTTTTTTATGCTGTAAATCACACAGCAATAGCTAGACTTCGGCCACTTGGAAAATGCTGGTCTAAACTCCTGCATTTTACTTCATCTTTGAACTACGAGTAATGGGTAAGTCCTGGGAATAAAATCAGTTATTCCCATGATTTGCACATTTGACTATATAAACAAGTCCAAGGTCAAGGTGAAAGGGAGTTGTTATCACTTATATCTGTTCTTTAAAGAATCTGATTTATGCATACAGGGGTAGCAATTGGAAAAAAAAAAGAAAGCTATGAAGCAGCTTTTTTTTCTGGAAAAGGTAGTTGTTATTTTGTATGCAGGATCTCATTACAGTTTCATAGATTTAGGACACTCTGTGTAACATATCAGTTTCTCATCATGAAGAACAGAAACTGGTGATCAGCTGGGAAAACTTTTCTATCCATAAATACCATCCTGATAACCAAATGTTGAGAAGTGGCATGCCATTAACTATTGCATCCTAGTATGCAACTGCTGTTTCAAGCCTCTCGGCTTTCAACTTTCCTAACCTATTTTGGCAAATGTTTTTTTGCCGTATAGTCCATAAAATACTGCAGGTTCATGCAGAGTATTTGCTTTGATTTTCCAACTGTTCTGCTTTGTTTCCACATGACTATGACAAAATTTACTCCATAGGCAAAATAGTAAGAAACACCACCCAGGAGAAAATGCATCAAAGTGGAAAGACACACACCAGGCCTTTATAATTAGCACAAAACTACTTTCTGCCTTGGCTTCTGTGTAGCCAACCCCAAGTGCATAGCACTTACTCTGAAGTCAGCAAGAAATCCACAGACAAAAAATATGTTGAATGGAGCCTTCTTCTTTTAAAATGTCCATGAGACAATGTTTCCTGCTTGAAAGTGCTAATGCTAAATGCTGTTTTCTCCTTCTTCTTCTACCTATATCTTGACTAAGGTTTTCCACCAGTGGAATGTATACAGAATTTAATTAAAACCTTACTGTTTTGACATGCACACAAACACGTTGTGTTGTCCCTCTCTCTCTTTTGTCCAAGTGCTGTAAACCTGCATCCCTATCAGTTCTGTCAGATGTGGCAAGTCTGTTTTAATGATCAGTGTTTAGAATGAGATGCACATTATTTCATGCTAGCCATCGGAAATAAGCATCTGGTCTAGACAGTTGCTGAAGCTACCACTACAGTGAAATGAGAGAGGTGGTTGCCTCCCACGGGCGATTGATACCATCCTTGGAGAGGTATGAAAGGCATGTGGGGTCAATCATCCCTGTGACAACACCTCTTCTGTCTGAATTATTGCTATTCACAGGTTTTCTAGTGTTGGCATACTTTAAAGCAAAACATAAAACTGAAATTATGATAGCCTTTCGGAGTTCAAATTAGATATGACTCATTGATAGAGAAGAGCTAGATCAGCTTCATGTTATTAATGCATCATGTATATATATATATATATATACAATATATATAATCTTCTCTTGTGAATATAAATTCCCTCTACTCACTAACCAGTTTATTTCATAATAATGCACTATAACAGTTTACAAATTTTCATGCAATGATTTTTGCAGGAAAATATGATTTTCAATTAAATCATTTTAGTTTAGCATTGCAGAAAATGGCTGCTGTAATTTGAGATACAGGAGTATATTTCAGATCTTTGTTCAGAATGTAAGTTGACACTCTCATTCTCACTAGTTTATAATCTCATATGTTTCCATTCTTCTCCTTCCAAAAATCACAGAGACAATAATTCTATCTGGGCTCTGATTAACTTTACTGGCATATTGAAGGGAGGGGATTGACGTATCTAATTGTGTGGGAAGTAAATGGGAGTCTGTTTGAAAATAATCTTTTATGTGATGAAGAACTAAGAGACATAGAGAGCTGAATATCTCATTAAAAAATTGATTTAGTGAATCCATTTTTACTGTTGAAAACAAAGCATTTTCATGTTGAAAGGCAAACTTCACACTTAACAGATCTACTCTTTGTAGATGTTCTAATCCAAAAGTGACTGATGAGATTTTTCACTTTCCTTCTGCATTGCCTATACTAGCAGTTTGACATAAGATCGTAAGATAGAAATGTTTTGACTGAATTAAAATAACTTACACCAAACACAGACTGCAGTTAAAATTGATTTATATAGGAGATGTTTGTTTCCAACAGTTGTTATAAGATTAATAATTTTCCCATCTCAGAGGGGAATAATGTTGTTGAGAATATGCTGTTAAGATAAAGATAAGGTATTAGGATAAGAGTATATTTCTGCATGTAAACATGAAATCTGGGTATCTTACAGGATATATTAGATCATTTTACAGCATATCTTCAGAATATTTTTCTGCAAGATAAATGGCATATAGCTTCACATGACATTCTGTTACCTGAGGTAGGTCCTCAACCTTTGGATTTTTGTCCTTCTGCCCATCTGTGCAGATTTATTTACATAAAACAGACCTCTAAAAACAAAACAAGACAAAAACTTCTTATATCCTTTGTTTATTAGTACCTAAAAATAAGAATGATGTTAGTCATATGGTTATTTAGGGACTTTATCTAGGCTTTGTGAACACACCATGCAAATCAAATCTTTCCGTTAACATTTTGTGCAAGATTAGATTACATTATACATCCTTTATTACATTATACATTATTTTATTATGCATTTATTATACATCTTAAAAAAAAAAAAAGAGACAGGGAGGGAGAGACCAGTTCAGTCTTATTCATTTACTTATAGTCAGATTAGCACCAATGGATAAGATAGCCTCATGCAAGATCACTTGGAGATCATGAGTTTTTCAAACTAGGTTCTTCTGCAACATAACCCTGAATTCAAGAACTTATTTATGTAAAAACTTCTTCAAACAAAAATCCAACAAAAATCTGCTTTTTCCATGCATTTTTCAGGAGCTGAGTCCTTCGAGGTGACTGCATCTGAGCACAGAGGAAGAGGCCTCCTTGCCCTCACCAGCCCATGCAGCAATAACCTGCTCACTCACACACCCACACAGAGCAGACCTGGCTTGAGGCCTGGGCAGCTACTCCAGAAACACGCAGCTGACAGATAGATAAAAGGATGCTGGCGCTGGTGCCTCTAATGTGGCTGTATCCTCTTCAGTGATTTCATTTAGGACCTCTTAGAATGAGTTTAAAAGACAAATTAGCTTGGCAATCAAATTCTCCACTGATGGCAAAGAGCAAAGAAACAAGCCAGTATAGACAGGTTTTTCTGTCTCCCTGATGTTTTCCTACATGTTTGTGCCAACTTTTTATTTCTTCCATCTCCCATGAAGGAATAAAATATATCCACCCATCATATAACCATGTATACCCATATATACCCAATAAAAGATACCCACCCATCATCCTCCTTGTGCATCTCCTGGGTATAACAATTCCCAGTTGAGCTGGTTTTGGCTTACAAAACAAATGGTCCTTATGGACCATTCCAACACCTGAGGGTTATCAGAGCAGAGCTATAGCCTAAGCCTTCTCTCAGCTATGCATTTACCCCTAAGGCAAAGGAAAGCCTTAGTGACTTTCTGTGCCAGGTCTGTGCACATGTGGGTTTCTCCAATAATTCAGCAGCCTGTATAACTTGCTTTCCAGTACTGCTGCATCTAACAACATAAAAGAAGTGCAATAAGGCTAAAAATCTGACCTGAAGTTTTAGATATTATTGCTTTCTTCTTCTTTCAGGAATATCCTAACTGTGACAACATAGCTGACACCTGGGTGCACCTTAATGTTTCTGGGTATCTGTCTCTGGGACACTGTGTATCACCTTAAATGTTTCAAAGTGTGATGTTGAAAAGCATTAGGTAGGTTATTTCTCAGTATAATGGGACTAGATATGTGGCAAGGTCCTTATTTCAATTGGTTAAGGAATGACCCAACCTCTATAATTACATCGTGAATACCTGAATTCTGAAACACAATACATTTAGAGTGAATTTATAGACAACTGAATGCTGATAAATGTTCTTAATCCAAGCATCTTCACAGATGCAAGTGTGCATGCATCTGAACATCAGCTGGTTGAGCAAGTGTCCGTACATGTGTACAATGGTACCACAACACCTTTGTGCACGTCTGTTATTTCATAGGCCATCTACATGGATGCTTGATAGATTATTTTGCTGCCATAACAATGTAAGAGCACATTATCAGCTTACTTCCTTTTTCTTGTAAGAAAAAGGGGCACTGAAAGAGAACAGGAAGTAAACTTCTTCTTCAGCTATGACCAGAACCTCAGTAACTCTTACACGCTATTTCCTCTGCATGGTGATTAATATATTCACTGTGATAACACATAGAAAGAAAAGAATATAAGAACATATTTCACAGTTCTGAAGTCAATAGCCTCCCATCCCTAAAACCGGTGTCTAATTGAGGCACGAATGTCTGGCTTACGATGTCAATCGAACGTCATTGCTCAATGTTTTTTCCTTTCAGCTGATACCACAAATGCTGCTGCACATTGTCAAACATTATTGTTTAATTATAGTGACAGGAAAAGCCACCTACAAATGCAATGTAAAGTACAAGCATGAGAATTGTACTTTCACACAATTGTACCTTCACACACCTCAGAAATGAGCCATACCAGAGGTCTTACAACATTATTAGAAACATATTTAATGGTATTACATCTATATTTCTCCAATAAGAAAAGTAAGATAACCAGTAAGTAAGGTTAAGTCATGTAAGTGAGGTAACCAGTGCCCTTTTGAAGGACTTTAGGCTCTAGAAGAAAAGGAAAACTATAAAAGAAGGAATTTTTTTTCACCAAAGGCAAAACAGAAACAAAAACATAACCAAGAACCTCTCCACAGAGGGTTGAAATCTATTTTGTGTCTTCCTGAAAGGGAAGGATTCTTCTATGTCCTGCTCCACATACTTCTAAAAAATAAGGCAAGATATACCAAAGCTGCTACTGATCTAGTGCTGAGTTTTGTGCATTCAAGGCATAAACAGTATAATTTCAGAGGGAAAGATGGACTGACCTTATTTGTCAGACTGAAGATTTCAGGGGTTTCAAATACTTGCAGTTGTCCTAAGAAAGGTAGCCTGGAGGAGAACATACAGGTAAGACTATCAAAAGACAGGAAATTAATTCCCTTTATTGCCTTACTGGTGTTTTTCCCAGAGGGATTTTTGTTGTATCCATGACAGAGAAGACACAAACTGAAGACAGGCATGAGAAGGATTTGCAAAACTGAGCTGCTGAGACTGAAGCAAAGAAGAGAAACAGAGAAGGAAGAAGGAGAAAATAACAGAATAAGGAAATGGGATAAATGATTTGAGAAAGGTCCACTGAGGAGGGACAGAACATGCTTAACTGCCAGGTCATTTGATTTAATTAAATCAAGCCTCCCAATGTCACCAGAGATGTGTGAGACTTCCAGGGTCTTTGTGGCACAGAAGGCACTTAGCCAATTGAAGAATGAAGTAATTCATCATTTGCTAATTTGCAAGACATTAATTGAAAATATTTGCAAAACGTGTTTCAACAGTTGTCATCTCCTGTTGCTATACTGTAACTACCTTTCTGTTCTCTGCTTTCCCAGTACCTTCAGTTTCCGGTAATTGAAGTAGATGAGCCCAAAATCTTACCTATTTCATCCATAAAAGGTGCGAGAAAATGCACACTGCAACAAAATCCTGATAGCCAAACGCAATTTGTTATTCAAACCTTCCAGTGACCCCATACCTGATTGAGTTTTTTGGCTCTTCAAAAAAAATGCAATTCAGCAGGGTGGAGTAACACTGTGTTTTAAAAAAGGAAATTTCTCTTATAGACTATCTTCCTGAACTGCTTATGTGACTAGGTTAATGCTTTCAATATACAGGAAGTGGTTAGACTCTGAAAGTCTTCGCTTCACAACAAACAGCATAGTGCAACTGAAACTGCAGTCTTTTACTCAGGAACTCACTGTTATTTTCCACATAACTTTCTGGTACAAAGCTAAATTGTGTAGGTAGCTGTACAGCCTGAACATAACAACTGGCTATGGTTCGCTTTGCTTCTTCTCCTAAGAAGCTGCTCTTACTGTAAAGGAAGATAGTTGCAACTTTATTATCGTAATAGAAACTAAATAAAAGCCCCTAAAGAAACTGCAGAGAAGCTTTGGCTACTCCATAACATACTAACTTCATGCACTATATGGCAAAGAGGAGTATTATTAAAAAAGCATGCTAATCTTCAATATTCTTAGTCTATTTCTCTTAATATTGTGTTGATACTTTTCCTTAAATCACAAGAGACTAATCTTATGGCATCAACCCATGAAAAGTCCAAGAAATGAAAATAATAAATGCATTGCCAGTTATTATAGAAAAAAAACTAATGATTTAGATGTGTACACACCTAAATAATAAGCAGTTTCATGCCTATATAAAGTCAATGAGTATTTTGGTACTTAGTAGCTCTGGAAACAAAGCCACTTAACTTAGATTTAGATAATAAACTTTAGCTGGCAAAGCTTCAGTGCAAAACCCTGTGTAATTAGTGAAACCTTTGCTTCATTTTAAAGCCCACTGCTTCAAATAAACTTTAGTGCAAAAATTTTAACACACAGCAAGTACTCAAGACTTTTCCTTAAACAGGCATATTCACCATCTATCATAAACAGAATATATATATAATCTCACAGCAATGATAGTGGCTTTAGTAGCACTGTCCATTAATGCTAATTCACAGCAATATGGCTTCAGTGGAGTTATTCCAGACACATACTCCAGACACATAACTGTAACTGAGAAGTCAGCATAGTTAAAAGCAAAAACTCAGAGACGGAATCATTTCTGAAATGCTCTAATTGAGCCTTTGACAAAGTCTTCAGCAAGTGTGCAATCCATCTATGGTCCTTCCCCCTCTGCCTGCCTACTTTATCCCAAACCCATTAGCCTGCACACACTGCAAAGCCCAAAAAATTACGATTCCACATCTGTGTTGTAGATTAACAGGAAACAGTACCCTGGCATAATTTAATCCTGACTATGGATGATTTGTATGGCTCA
>JAUBNY010000700.1:3826563-3837904 GCA_032275445.1 Crypturellus soui
TAGATTATTTTACAGCATATCTTCAGGATAAATGGCATATAGCTTCACATGACATTTTGTTACCTGGGGTGGGTCCTCATCCTTTGGATTTTTGTCCTTCTGCCCATCTGTGCACTTATTTACAGAAAACAGACCTCTAAAGACAAAGCAAGACAAAAACTTCTGATATCCTTTGTTTACGAGTACCTAAAAAATAAGAATGATGTTAGTCATACAGCTATTTAGGGACTTTATCTAGGCTTTATGAACACACCATGCAAATCAAATCTTTCCATTGACATTTTGTGCAAGATTAGATTACATTATAAATCCTCTCTTTTTCCTCTCATACTAACTCCATGCACTATATGTCAAAGAGGAGTATTATTAAAACAGCATGCTAATCTTCAATATTCTTATTCTATTGCTGTTTATATTGTGTTGATGCTTTTCCTTAAATCACAAGAGACTAATCTTATGACATCAACCCATCAGAAGTCCAAGAAATGAAATTAATAAATGCATTGTCAGTTGTTATAGAAGCGACTAATGATTTAGATGTGTACACACCTAAATAATAAGCAGTTTCATGCCTATATAAAGTCAATTAATATTTTGGTACTCAGTAGCTCTGGAAACAAAGCCACTTAATTTAGACAGATTTAGATAATAAACTTTAGATTGCAAAGTTTCAACTGCAAAATTCCATGTAATTAAAGTAGTGAAGTGTTTGCTTCATTTTAAAGTCCATTGTTTCAAATAAACTTTAGTGCAAAAATTTTAACACACAGCAAGTACTCAAGACTTTTCCTTAGACATGCATATTCACCATCTATCATAAACAGAATATATGTATAATCTCATAGCAAAGATAGTGGCTTTAGTACCACTGTCCGTTAATGCTAATTCACAACAATATGGCTTCAGTGGAGTTATTCCAGACATATACTCCAGACACATTGTAACTGAGAAGTCAGGTGCAGCATAATTAAAAGCAAAAATTCAGAGATGGAATCATTTCTGAAATGTTCTGATTGAGCCTTTGACAAAGTCCTCAGCAAGTGCGCAATCCATCTATGGTCCTTCCCCTTCTGCCTGCCTGCTTTATCCCAAACCCATTAGCCTACACGCACTGCAAAGCCCAAAAAATTAAGATTCCACATCTGCATTGTAGATTAACAGGAAACAGTATCCTGGCATAATTTAATTTTGACTATAGATGATTTGTATGGCTCATTCAGCTGCCAGCATAGCCTGCATTCACAGTTTTGGTTTTATTTGCACATTATGGTAAGAGCAAAGAGGAAAGGGAAACAATTACTTTACCAAATAGCATCACTTATTTAATAATGTTCTTGCCTCTTACACTGCTGAGCCATTTTACCTCAAAGCTCCTCTGGATCACAGATCAAGGCATTCCTCCATCTTTGCCTAAATCAACAGCCTTGCTGGATCTGCCACCATACAGAATACCATGTATGGAGCAAAAAGTGTGTTTTATCTCAGTATTCAATGCTTGAGTCAAAACATGAGTCAAAACATGCTTGAGTCAAAACATGAGAGACTGAGACTAATTTCCCTCATTTGCCTGGCAGAATTTGAAGTATCTTATGTCTCGTAAGTAACTCTACCATGCAGGACCAGGACAAGGAAAGACTGTCTCCTCTCAAGTGTGTTCTACTTCATGCTTGTTACTAAGTTGCTGGAGAAGATGGAGGAAGGAGAAGGAGACGGGATTAAAAAAGAAGCAAAGCAATATGTGGCATTGCAATGAGAAAGGTCACCTGGGAACACGGAGACCAGAGTTCCCATGTCGACAAGAAGTGGTTCTTCTTGTTTTTTCCCCCTTTCTCATCTCATTGTTTAATCAATATTTAATTATTCTCTTAAAATGTAGAATTGCATGTAGAGTTGCACTTTTGTGCAACACTTGGAGTCACATTCTTACAACTAGAGCTGGAATAAGTTGCTCTTGAAAACAGAGGAAAGAAATGAAACTTTTTTTGCATGAAGTGGCTGTCAGGAAAGAGACACAACATTCAATAGAGGTATAAATGCAAAGTGGAGGTTTGAGCACAAATCTCCAAAGGTTGTGAGAAAACTTTTCAAATGTCATTGGTAATTTCCATTGCTGTCTTTAAGTCAATCATATTTGTGGGTCCCATTCTTTGGCAGTTAATGATTCACATAATCATTTATCTCAGAGCTGTTGAGTCCTGTCTGTGTCTAAAGGTTCAGCACTGCAGTCCTTACCTTTCCAGGGCAGAGGAAGAAGGCAGAGTTTTTCAGATCCATTCCACCACCACTGTCCTGTAGAGTACAGCATAAATCATAAATTGATGCCTTAATTGAAGGCTTTGATGCAAAAGTCCAGTGAGGCACCATAAATCTAATTTTTCAGGCACTATTGCTTTTACTCTTGTAATATTAACTTCTCTTTTTTTAATCTAAAATGAATGCCTCAATATATAGATTACCTATATATAGATGCCTAATAGATAATAGTGTATTTTAATGAATATAGGTACAAAGCATGTACAAGAAAGGCAAATCTGTGTTGCTTCACACTAGCAAGTAGCATATTAGTATAAATGTAAAAATGTTAAATATTTTGCATGTCTTCTTAGCCAACAGTGGAAGGGAAATTTTCCTTCATATGTTGTAGTATATGCACCAAAAGTTAGATCAAGCTTTGAAAGCTTGATTTCATTAAATACTGTAAAAGATTCTGTACATGTGTCGACCTTTCAGCTTAATATAACCTGAATCACAAATGACAGTAAAGACCAACTCCTGACTCTCTTCAACAATATCCAAAGAGACTATGCCTTGATACCTACGCTGAATATACATTTCCAAATGATTATTGTAGATCCTCACTTGGGAACCCTGGAATTTGTAAACATCCTTTGTTTCCAGAGTTTTCTGCTCAACATTTATAAATGTTTATGCAACTCATGAAGGATCAGGTAGTTGTTTTTACAATTATGTCCGTCCATGGTTAAGACACTTTTTATGTGGGGTTATTTACGCACTTATATCTGAAATATTTGGATTCAAGTATATTTTTTCAAAGCTCTTGGGATCTGCAGAAACTTTACCTCTCCCCTCAGCTTTTGATTCAGAAAAAAAAAAGAAAAAAAAACAATATCTATGGGAAAGTGTAGTTTTTTAGCAACAGGGCAAGGAACTAACAACACAGTGAGACCTTCTCATTGCATGAATCTGCTTTCAAGTGCTATTTGTCCAGAGAGACTTTCTTTTTAATCTAAACTAAAGCTCCCATCTAAAGTAGGTCAGAGCTATATGCAAATGTAGTCATGCAAAATAGCAGGATGTGCAATGAGTCTGTTTCTGATGAGGCAACATCCCTGCATGCCAGGTTGGAGACTCCCTTTTATGGTCAGACATGCGACTACCTGTTCCACACCTGCTTGTGAAATACATGGGGGAAAAGGCACAATCCCAGAGGGTTCAGCGTGTGCCTGTGGAGCCTCTGGCCCAGACGCACATACCCGTGCATCTCAGAGCACGTTGACACACACTAGCTTATGCACTTCATTCAGATGTGGCTTCCTTGGTATTCCTCCTTCTCCCCTGTCCACCTTTGGGCTTTTACTAAACTGGGTGTGTGATTACCAAGCTTATGCATGGAATTAGAAATCAAAGTCGTTTTGGTATATTCTTGAGGTAACTGATTCTATGCAGAAAGGTCCCCTAACTACAAGGCTAAAGGGTTGTGTAGTGCTATACACCCATAAAATAAGAAATAAAAAGATTCATAAAATAAAAGAGAGAGTCCAAAAGGACAAAGAGCTTTGCAGTCTAGCAAGTAGGATATTCTCCACGGACAGGAGAATTCTGAGTCTTTGTCCTTGCTCTCAGGCAGGATTTTACACAAAAACACACTAACAAATCCTAGAGCCTCACAATCTTCCCTTTCGCACTTTTCTAACATACGGGTTACAAGTATCAAAACACTCTGCCTCATTTCAGGTTAGTAAAGGCTTCTCCGGTGGAGAAATTAAATTTTTATAATTTGAACATTGGTTTCTGCTGACTGTTAAGTTATCACATATATCTTTTGTCTGCTATACAGCTAGAAAACATTTCAGACCTTTTGCTTTAACTGTGCTTCACCGTTTACATTTGTCATCCTGCTAGAATATCCTGCTATATGTTTCCAGCCATTCCAGGACGCATATAATTTTGGTTATATTTCAAAAATAAACCTTAATACTATCAATTACAAAGGGACTCAGAGAACTATTCAGAAAGTTTAGCTGCTGTTATTTCTTATTATTGTAGTTTCCTGATATGAATAGGTGGCCTAAGCATAGCTCAGTAGATTTCGTCTTCCTTCTAACAACTTGGTTTCAGTGTCAGTGTATTAAAAAGAAAAAGAAAAAGAAAAACAAACAAAAAAAGAAGGCGCCTCATCTGATACGGTCTGAAAGCTAAAAAACAGTTTTAACCATCCTTCAGCTTAATTTTATTCTCTACTTATGTAGCAGGAGTAACTGAGGCTTCAAAGTATTTTCTTCATCCACACAAGAGCTAATATTTCACAAAAATCTGGAAGTGGGGAAGGTGCCCCCATGGATCAGGACGGCAGCTTGGAAGGCCCAGACAGATGTGAAATCCTTTTCTGCCTCATTCGCAGCAGGTGGTTTCTACCACAAAGGTCGAACAGCAGGAGAAGTATCCTGTCCTCTATCTTTAATCAGGAAGATCTGTAGGCACTCTCCTCCTCCAGCACCAGACAGGACAAAGGGGATACACAGAAAATGATTTTTTACAGGAAAGCTTTCCAGATAGTTCTAGTCATGGTAAAGCATGGAAAAGAATTAAAAGAACAAATGAATGTAGGGGATATGTCAACACATTGCAGAAAATTCACCTTAGGGCATGGAAAAGAGGAATTCCCTTAATCAGTTAACAGGAAGGACAACATTTTTGTGCGTAAATTCTCGGCTGAATTTCAAACGTAAATCAACTGTACATAAATCAAGGGGTGAATGGTTCTCCCTAAACTCCCCGAAAGAAAGACAACCTCTTTTTCAGCTTGATGTTATTAGTGGTAACATTTCTCAAGTCCCAAATATATGTTATCACTATCAGCATTGTTGTTTTTTATTAATAATCTCAGGCTGAGTACATCAATCTCATGACTTTTGAGGTCAAACTAAGAAAGAAATTGGCAAAAGAGCATGAGTTTGGGGGAAGCATTTTTTGATTTTAGACTCCTTAGCTGCTGATCTAGCTACTCCAAACAAGCTACTCCAGTTTTTCTTTGAAAATGAGTATGGCTGTGGATTACTTTTTAGTGTGTATGATAAAAGTATCTTACAGCACCTTTAGCTCAATGTATATCCAATTTATAAACATCATTTTATTTACTATGATGACAACAAGATTTTTTAATGTCACACAGTTAGCACATACTTATTTAAGACAATTAAGAAGATTCCTTTCCTTCTCATTCTAACATGGCTGTATAATGTGCTATTATTCATTGTGCTCTGAAAAGTAAGTAGGATTCTGAATTGTAGTTGAAATATATTCTGTATCTGGAAAGCTAGACTGAAAATAGTCATGCATAGATCAAGCTTAAAGAGCAATAGATTTTCAGCAAAAGCCAATGACATATTGAGAGCAGATATATTTATCTGCTATAAAACTAAAGATTTCTTGGACACTGCCCACCATTTGTAAATATTATCCATTTGGATGTCCTTAGAAACAGCAACATACAAGAAGCATCCAAACTGGCATTATTCTAGTGTTTGAATAAACGTTTCCTTTTCTAACCACAGTCCATTCATTTATTTGCTTGTGCTCTTAGTTCCTCTGGAATCTCTAACTGTTATGGAAAAACCCACAGCCAAAAAGGAGGCATGAGGAAAGAATGACAGTGTTTCCATTTAGACTTCTGTCACTGCTATGGCATGCTGCAAACCTGTGGGGCTCCATGGATCCGCCACCGTCTGCAATATCAGCACTATCTGTGGTATTTTTAGTATGCTGATCAGTATCTCAGCACCAGAAAAAATATTTTTAAATGAGCAAATAAAGTTAAAACCAGCTCTGAGATTGTCTTCTTTGCAATCAAGCCCTAAAATCTGGATGCACTTTCTCATTTTTTCCTAATCCCGTGTGACTCATTGTCTTCCAGTTTTCACTTAGTCTTTGGTAATAATCTTAAGGGTAAAAAAAATGAAATTTGTTATTGACTTTGAGGAGAGACAATCTAGCATTTGTTCAAACCTCCCTAGGGAAGAAGAACTAGAAGAGTCTTCTTGGGAGTTCTTTAGCTAATGCAGGGTTGAGAGGTTTCTTCTCCAGGGAATTTACCTCACCCCATCACGTTTTATGAACTCTTTCCAAATACTTGCAAAGAGTAAATTTGTTTTGAAGTGGTAATGATGTGGACTTTATATTTACTTGTGGACTTTATATTTACTTGCATATATCTGTTTGTGTGTATAATATTTTTTCTCATAGAAAATTTTATCCAGCTTTCTCAAAACATTATTCATCTTCTTCCCATGCATTACATCCTAAAAACAGAACAATGTGCTGAAGAATTAGCTCACTCAGTAAAATTCTCAAGAAGATAATAGAAATGCTTTTAATGCAATTTGACTTTCCAAAGGATGTTCCTATGTGGATAGATGTTTTCTGAGAAAGGCTGGCCTCGAAATGAGATGCATCAGAAGCATCTAGAAAATATGTTTCTTTCTTGACTGAGACTCTATTATTCATTCTTTACATATACATACATCTTTCAGCATCATGATCCAAGATGACTTTTTTGACAAATTTGCTCTTTTTTTGAGCACACTTGTTTTGCAGAAGGATGCAAGGCAAAAAGACTCTCTGCAACTGGCCTGTGGAAATTTTAGTTCTGAGATCCATAATTATTATTTCCCCTAAGACTGTGATTATTATTAGGCACCAGAAATAGTAGCACTGTTAAAAAAAAAACTGTTAAAAGGCTTCAGAAAATATTCTATGTTACTATTATTACAGTCAGGACACATATCAATACTTGTTCTTGTCTGCACTAGATACTGACTTGTGTTGATGTCTTGTTAAGTTAGCTTTCTGACTCCTTTTGGTGACATAGACAAGTTGTTAGTGAGAGGAGGAGACTCTGCAGTCTGCAGATGATGGTACAGTTTGGAAAATAGTATGATCACTCTGGAGGAAATGCAACTGATTTTGGTCTGCAGTCTGTGTATAATTTCTCAACCACAATGGAGAAAGCTACGACTTTTTTTTTCCCCTTTGACGCCAGATTTCCTTTCTACTTACTGTGTATGACCACCTTAATTCTTAGTTGACTTGATCTGCTAAGAACATTTTACACGTTCCTTAGAAAGACTTGTTGTTTAGGAGGTAGTGATAATACTTCCTGAGGCTGCCAGGACAATACCTAGTGTTATATCCCAGAAGTATTACTAAAGGCAAGATAAAAGCACAACAGTCCCATCAAAAGGACAGACCAGCTAGAACTATTTTAAATGAAAGCATGTAAAACAGCAAATCTGTGATATTTACAAAACTTAGCTGTAAATCTGTTTAGTAGGCTGGCATATCAAACGTTAAAGATTTAAAACATAAACTTGTTCATAACTTCCAGGAGTCTTGGATCTCACCTGAATATATTTGCCAATAAATGCCTTAGAGGAGAAAACATCTTTTCTGTTTTTATTCAGAAACATTACCAGTACTGACACTATATCTAACAAGGCTACAATGCAATGTAAGGCTGCAATGCATTACCAGTGCATGCAATTTGTTTCTTGAGAAAAGTAACAGTTGTGTAGCCTTCAGAAATCTCAGAGAACTCTTCGAAAGACAGTAGCATCATACCCTAAAGTTCAGAAAATCTGAGGATCAAGAAAGTGATGCAAGAATAAGAGTATATTTTCATTTTTGGTTCTTTTATATGGGTTGTACTTCCCTGTACATAGACTCCTATTTGCCATTACCATTAAGATAAGCAGAGGAGAGACATGTGGTTGGAATCTACTCCCAGGATGATTCACAGCTTCTTCCCACATGAAAAGTACACACCAGAGGAAGGGGAAATAAGGTTTTGCTCTTAAAACATTTCCAAGCTGTTCTGAAGTCTTTTGAAAACAGAAGTTTTAACTACTTTCTTTTGTAGCACAGCTGAGCAGACTAAGAGAAAATCTTGGTTATAATCAGTAAATCTTCACAGAGTTCTTCATACAGATACCCCTTATTGCTCTGAAAAGACTAGTGGGGACATCTAAATAGAATTTACTGACAATAGCAGTTTTGACAACCAGTAGAACAGCTTCACAGATAATATGAGGGAAAGAGGGAAAGCCAAGCTAAAATGAATTAATTTCCCCAATGTGTGGTAGTTATTTTAATAGAAAATCTCACTGTAAAGAGATTTTGTTTTCCATCGCCTCGATTACACAGAGTATTTCTGATAGATGTCTTCAGGCAGCAGCACCCATGTCAGAGGTTCATGAACAGCCAGATACCCACACGTAAGTACTAAATGGTGTGTTCAGAAACATCCTTTTTTAACAAGCTCATGGGCAAGTCATTTTAAAAAGGTGCCTGTCCTAAAATTTTGAGTCAGAGCTATCACTTTGTACTCGCTTCTGGTAAGATCCCCATGAAGATAAACAACACTGAAGTGCATTTCCTGCTGGCATTTAACTCCAGTTCAAAACATTTCTTAGCTAGAAGATCTAATGGTAACTGTTCAGAAGGCACTATTCTCTTACATAAAAGTCTAGAATTGAGCTTAGCATAAAACTATGCTTTTCTTAAAGTAAGAATCTTCCTGAATTAAATGAGGACAATCTAATCTATGCTCATCTCTGTAGACACCATCAAAATCATCAATAAAGGATCCTACTAAACCACAAAGTGTTTTTAATTTTAAAACTAAACCTTCCTGGCAATCAGACATTACTTTGAGAATCACGTAATACTTGAAAAGGGCTATTGAACTGTTCAGAGCTGTTCAGAGTGCATCAAATTTCAGATGTGATCAATGTGACTTAAACCTCTGGCTTTCTGCCTCTTGGAGTCTGTTCCAGGACCTTGCACAGATTACTTGACATCAAGTAGACATCCTGGCTACTTTCTGTCCATCTGAAAGAGTAGTGATGGAAAAAGTATGGAAAATTTGTCTCATTGTTTTACTGTCAGCAATTGTAACAGTCTATCTATCACATGGACAGCAGCACAGTTTGACAGTTTTCACAGCAGTTGGCAGAAGCCAGGATACACATCTGCTATAAAAGCAGTTTTACAGAAAGCCTACAGGTTGCTACAGACAAGTTTGATTACAATATGAAGTCACTGTGAGCTCACCCATAATTGACAGCAAACCCTGCCTGTCACTAAGTCAAGGTAAATAGCAATAAACTCTGTCTATATTAGGCTTAATTTGAGGTTTAGTTAGTTAATCTTTGCCTAACCTCACCCCATAGTTCTAAAATAGACTAACACCAAAAGCCCTTTGAAAACTTGCATGGGATTGTGACGTGCAAGCCAATAATTTTACCCTGCTAGTATTCACATGCAAAACCTGCTCTTTGGCTTTGTGTGACAAAAACTAGCTAAAGTAAAAACAGAACCAAAATAAAAATCCTAATTTCTTATGTTATGCCTTGCAGCTATCTTTTAGTCAGATTTCACAGTTTACAAAAATTACTGCAGGGAGACATTTCAAAATGCTAGTCTACAACAAAAGAATAATATTGCATATAATTTTCTGTCTCCCCTGGCTCTCTCAGCTTATGAAAGTTTTCCAAGGCCTATGCTTTCTAGACTTGACTTAATAACTGAAAATATGCTAAGGTTGTCAACACTTCACTAGCATCTTATCTTGTCCATCTTGAATAACATGAAATTTTTTAAGGGTTTCTGAGGTGGCACGCCAAGAGCACTTCCCCTGCTGTTCGGTTCTGTTATGAGAGTGTAACAATTAACAGGTTTTATCATTTTGGAGAGTAGATAATGTCAATTCTGCAGCCATTCTAAAGTTAAATCAAGTTGGAAACTCCAAGGAGTCAACTCACAATTAATCAATATCCAAGAGCTTACAGAAAAGTTAAAAAGCTTTTCAGAAGAAAAGGATATATACAAAAGTAATGCAATAAATATTTCAAAATATTAAGACCAGATGTGCCTTGTCAGCAATTTCTCATAGAAATTGTAGGTTTTCTTTAAAATTTACATCAACAGAATATTGTTGATACACAATGTCTTACAGGAAATCCCTACACTTCCTTGGGGGTGGTATGCATGTCCTTATTATTCTTTTTAATATTTCATATTATCAGAAGACCTTAGGGCATCAGCCGAAATCCTTCAGCCTTTTTTTGTGAATTCTAGCAGGGCATTAAGGGACAGTTCCTGTCTCTTGAGGAACTATCAGTCTAAATAGCACAGACAGACGCCAGCGGGGAAAAAAAAAAGAAGAGAAATTATTACTGGCAGGTTAAAGAAAAGAATATCTAAGCATATTTAGGCACTAAAAAAATAATAAATACCCTTTTGAGATGTGCCAAATCACATCTGTATCTAACTCCTACTATCAATAACTAGATACCTGCAAAAGCATGACTATAGGTGACTTGGCCAAGGTTACAGAAAGTACCTGTAGCAGAACCAGTTGTAGCACCATGATTTTTACGGTGTCAGTCTGTCTTAATCATTCTCATTGCCTTACTGTTTGTTGTCATCATTATCCAGTAACTATGCATTGTATATTTTTATCTCAACAGTGTGGTTAGGTTCCATCTAGATCATATCGTCAAAGGCATTCACATATCTGCATACACACACATAAACGAATCAGCACCCAAATGCTTTCAAGTACCATTTTATAAAAATGCTGAAGGCTCTGGTTACTTTACTCTATTGAAAAATTTAGGCCTGTTAATATTCTTTCCTGAATAAGGAGACTTTCCAGAGCAAATGAGAAAGCATGAGAGATGTATAATTTTAAAGTCCCTAAAAGGACTAAGAAGAAAGTTGTAAAGACTAAAGAGGACTATGGCAGGAGAAGAAACAGGAATACAACAGTTAATAGTCATTTTACTAGCTCTGAAACTTAAAACTGTATTTGAATTCTGCATTTTCCAAGAGAATATTTAAGGAATTTAAAATAAACATAACCTGGATATTATTTTATTCAATCTAACTAGAGGAAATGGCCTCAAACTGAAACACTAAAAGTTCCCCAGGAACTTAAGGGAAAAAAAATTAACAGTGAGGTTGACGGAACACTGGAACAGGCTGCCCAGAGAGGTTGTGGAGTCTCCTTCTCTGGAGATCTTCAAGACCCGCTTGGATGCAG
>JAUBNY010000700.1:3842575-3855699 GCA_032275445.1 Crypturellus soui
GTTTTTCTTTGCAGTTATATTTATCTAGAAACATTAACCTAAACTCCCTCCCTACTGCATAGCAGTATCTCCTGTGGCCTAAACCAATGAAACTTGCTACTCCTGTTCTCAAAGGTCAAAGTGAAGGATTTTCTGTGTTTACTTTAATATGAGCCTTCCAGGTGAAGCATCTAGGGAATGATGTTCAGAGGTCTTTAGCAATTCTTCCACCCTGGGAAGAGCATGTGATAGAAAACAACAATAAAGAGATTTACGTGCAAGATTCAATGACAGAAAAAAAACACAGATGCCGTTTATAAAGCGCAGAAAACAGAAGTGTTAATGTGATAGATGTTGTTATTTAGATTCTTAATTCACTTTCAGAAAACCTCTGCTCAGGTGAAGTAACAGCATATATTGCACACATGGTGTACACGGCAGCGTAGCGTTTTTCCTCTAAAAAAGGCAGGGTGTAAGTGTCCCACGTGGGACAGGGTAGGTCAGGAGACACGGCAGTGATCCTGAGGTACAGGCAGGCACAGGCACGCCGGTGAGCCCGAGGCAGATGGGTGGTAACAGCCCAGCGCAGTCTCCAAATACCTGCAGGCCCTGGAGCACCTCCTGCCTTCCTTTCTGCCCGGATTCAGCCTTACTTGGAACCATGATGAACCACATTTAACCACACAGAGCCACTGTCTTGAACCACTGCTCTCAGCCAACTCAAAACTGTTCAGTGATGGCGGCAATTTCGGACTTCTATGCCCCAAGGATGAGAATACAGGACTGGCTTATTTCTGCATGGAAAGAGGAAGAAGAGATTTGGAGCCGAGATGGCAGCTGGGAAAAGTTCCCTGCAGAATATGCCACATGCTCCTGGTGCAGCCAAGGGCCAAGAGAAAGCCCAGTTGCCCGTGCCCTTGCTGCTGCCACCCTGGGTGATCCATAGTCTTTATTTCCCAAGATATCTGGTAGCAGCAGCCATCTTAGCACTGACTTCCTGCCCTTCCATACCCTTCTCAGTAGTTTTTGGCCTTTCACAACCATCTTTCCTTGCCTATGCCAAATGGAGACCAAATGCCTCCCTCAACTCTGGATCTGAGACCCAGAACAGTAGAAGCCCATATATTGGGCTTAGACAGAATTATTTTGGTCACCATAGGATAACTATAGGTCACATGGAGATCAAACCTTACATACCGAATGGACAAGATCAGACCTAGTTTCACCTGCCCAAGTATTCTTCTAGGCAGCATTTGGGCATCTGCTTCCACGAAGGCATCGAGTCAGCCTCTGTCCCAGCACTGACCAAGCCTGGAAGCATTTCTATCTCACTAGGTACCCAAATAAAGAATTTCTGCAGGCTGAGGAGCACACTCCTTTGCAGGACTGACTGTCTAACATTCCTAAACTCTATTGTGAGGGAAAACCTGTCTTTTCCAAAGATGAAACAAAAGGAAAATATTACCAACTTTAAAAAGATCCTTCCATACTCCAGATTCTGAGTAGATGGGAGTGCCTTAAGAACAGTTTTGACTTCAATACTATAGCTCCAAGGAGAAGCTGAAGAGTAGAATTTCCCCTACACATATACTTTAATTGGCAGTTATCAGTGTTTGGCATCTATAGATCCCCCTTCTAAGGCATCTTAGGCAAGTGGTGGTCTACACAGCCTTCCTGGTAGGCATTGCCTAATCTTTTCAACCTTGTAATGTTTACACTAAGCTTTAGAAGGGGAGGGATGATTTTCTCATATCTTGCCCAATTTCTTGATCGATAGATTATGCAGCATAGTTACACAGCATTAAAATGGGCCCACAAGGTGAAGTAATTGATATGCGACACGCTCCAATCATACCAACTGCTTGCATGCTAAGAAATGTGCTTCTTCCAAAAATCTCTGTGAGAGGACACATACATTGCTACATCACATAACAGGACTCCTTCTAAAACCTCCTCTCTCTCTGCAGGAGAGAGAGATTTCAGCTTCAAGGCAAAATGCAGAGTTATATCAGGGATCCAAGAGAGCTGGGAATTTTGCATAAGACCACTGCAGGAGGTCTGGGACGAGTGAATTGGGAGAGTTGAGGCCTGCAAAATAGTAAGTAATCAGAAAATATTTTTGCCATAGAGATAAGGAATACAGCACACAGGAGTCATCAAAAGCATTGAATTACAGCCTGGATTTCTGCAACTCCATGCAGAAAGGCCACCATAGACCCTGAAAGCTATTTTGCCATATTGCCAAATAGTCCTTTTCCAGTAAAGCTAATTAGCTTGAATGCAACATGATGCACACTTGGCAATGCTTTCAAGTTGCTAGACAGGCTCCTTTTCCTGCTCTCTTTAGAGTCTGTACACCAGTTCTGTGAGGCTTACATAGCCTTGTTCATTTAGTCTGCTCACAGAAAAATAAGGCCAAGACCACTACATAATTCACATGTAATCCTCTCAGAAATCACCTTACGATGGATGAGTCCAGCTCCATGAGTCCAGCTGTGGTAGTCACTACCAACATTTTTATTCGTCATGCTGCTATCTGTGCCTCCCAGATACCACATCCATTCCACAATGCTGCCAGGATATTAAAAGAAAATCTCACCAATTAAATGTTAATACTGGCTTGAGGCAGGTACAATGTCAGTACCCAGTATCCAGTATGTCAGATTGACATACTTCTGCCAATATACATATACATGCCTGCATGCTATTCTAGGGTGTGGGCTACTGCTGGAGATTGTGTCACACACCCAGAGTACTTTCTATTTGTCACTTAACTGGAATTTCAACTGTGATCTCAATGAGTGGAAGACCAAGTACTACAAAAAAAAAAAAAAGGAACAAAAAGGCAAGAGCTAAGTAACTCTAAGCTAAGCTAAGAGTAACTGTAAATATAGTTTTCCTTCAATCTAAAGCTCTCAAGAAATCGAGAGTACTTACCTAAAAGGATCCCAGGACCCATCAGCTCACAATACTTCACAATACTTTACTCTGACTTGATATGCTACCATTAGGGCTTTCCTTTCAAATAAAAGATATTCTCCATATATTCAATTGACATTCAAATCGTTTAAACACAATATGGTGCAGGCATAATAAACATCAAGTCAAGCACTATGTCCAGTAAAAAGCTTCAATGCCAGGAGAAAAACTGGGACAGAGTCAAAGCACTAAGCTAAGATTCATAATCCAACAAACCCCACCACCAGCACCTCAGTGCTTAGCATTTTTGTTGGCCATCTCTTGACAGTTTGTGGTATTTGGGGAAATTATTCTCATGCACCTCGCTGTTCCCACATATTGTGCAGGAAGCTTGAGTACATAAGTGCTTCTGCATCCAGCATAGCACTGTGGGAGCCAGATGCTGAAGAAGTTAGCTGCTCTGGCACCAGATCTGTGGGTATGTCAGTTTCCT
This sequence comes from Crypturellus soui, assembly GCA_032275445.1. Classification (NCBI taxonomy): domain Eukaryota; kingdom Metazoa; phylum Chordata; class Aves; order Tinamiformes; family Tinamidae; genus Crypturellus; species Crypturellus soui. The sequence continues at coordinate 3,845,967 of JAUBNY010000700.1, forward strand.
ACTGGATCTAAACCAAAATTGTCAGATACAGTAAAAGGACTTAGTGTAATTAAAGCCAGAAAAGTTAGGTTGATTAACATTGGCTCCAAATTTGGTCTAAATAGTATTATATATTAACTAGAGCCTTTAGATCTCAAATAGAGTCTTTTCATTGAGTTCAATGGACTTTGAATCATACATTTCTGTGAAAAGAACATTGCCAAGAATATTTTTCCTCTCTTTAGCACCATCATTACAATTTGAAAATAATTTTGTTTTTCAAATATTGATGTCTTCCCTTTCCCATTTCTTTGTTTTCCCACGTAGTTTCTTTCATATCCTAAGATGTATGGAACAATGACTGTTTCTTAATCAGTTTTATGCACTGAGAAGTACAGAATCATCACAGACCAAATCAATTCTGATATGACTCTAATGCCTCCTTGGAATCATGGCTAGTAAAAGGGTTCAACTATTTGGCTAATTTTCACCATTCTTGCACTGTCACTAGAAAACAAACAAAACCTGCTCACATAAATAAAGCACTTGGGTAGATTAACATCCATCTTAGTGAGGTGTCTATTTTTTCCTTTGTGTCACTGCACAGTGATCACGTGATGACTAGTCATGTGCTTGTCCTTGTGTGGGTGTTGCTGTAAGAAGTGAAAGTCATTATTTCTGCTGCAACATTTGCCTTCTGGGTGGGGAAGTCCCCAGCCTTCTGCTGATGACTACCTTCTCTGACTGCTTACTCCGTGGAACACTATCCAGTCACATTCTCTGGACTAGCTTTAAGACTATTTTTATTCCTCCCTGAGGTTTGCATCATATAAATATATGTCATAAATGACCTTTTGAGATACATGGTATGTCTAGTAATGTCTTTACTATATGTATGCCATTCACGTAATCAATTGTAATCATTGTGCTCAAGAGATTTGCCTTAGGGTTAGGTGTGTTGAGTTTAAAACACCTGACTCTCATACCTGAAAAAAACTGGCAGAGCAGACCACAAATGGATTCACTGCTTTTCTCCTGCTTTGCAGGGAAATTTATCTGTACCTTGGCTTGTGCTTAGCAAATAGCTATATTTTGTATCAGAGAATGTTCAGATGAGCATCTGTAAAGTCAATTGTGAATTTCATTCCAGTCCAGAGCACAGGCCTCTCTTGGGTTCATCTAGCAGTGTGATGAGTGGATGGGGTGAGGGGAAGACGGAAGGAAAAAAATGTGAAGGAATGCAAGATAAAGAGGAAGAGAAGGCAAGGCTAACTACTTGAGGTTAACAAATTCAGTAAAACACATAGATTTGGATCATTAAGTCACAAATTCCCTTCAGAGAAACCAGAGGTTCCCTACAGCTCAAACTTCAAACTGCTCTTCATAACTATGCCTGTCCCACCTGTGTGTAAGTAGTCAGAGTCTCCATTCTCAGATGATTTTTCATCCTTTATGTACTGTGAATCGTCCATGTACCACCGCAGTCCTTCCCCCTCTCCTTGTAATCCCAGCTGTCCTAGAAAAAAAGAGAACAAGGCCATGATCATCTAGCTTCCTATATCAGAATAGGCAGTAAATCAGTCAGTGACTGTGTAACTCTGAATGAGCAGGTTGGTGTAGTCTGCACATTTAAGTGCAGATCCAGGACTATGCCACACAATCTGTCCCATCAGACATGTGTCACTGCATTTATGTGAAGCAGGAGTCAGATGCCAAGAGATGCTGAGAAGCTTCAGTTTGCAGCATTTAAGCTGTAAGACCTGTAAAGATGACTCTCTGCTGTTTCTGAAAATGGACTTTCATGTTTTGCTTGCTTACTGTCAATGTAGATTCCCTATCCAAAGCCAACAGAGATTATATGAAACAGAAATGCCTGTTACTGGTCAATACTCAGCACTGCATTATACCAAATAGCCCAGACAGACTGGCCAGGATAATTGTCAGTGCTATAATGAGATGTGTAATAACACATAAATAGTTCTGCAAATAAGAAATTATGTCATAACAAAATTAGTTTGGCTTTTGCACGAAGTTCTCTACCTGAGGTGAATCACTTAAGTACGTAATCTAGTAACATTTTCCTTTTTGAAGCTGTATTATATAAAAGCTTTTTTGAAGTGTGGTTGTGTCAGGAACATTGAAAGGACTGAAAGTCCATGACTCCTCAGCATGTTGTGCTCAACTGAAAACATCTGCAAGTAACGACACCACCTTGTATTCCAACAAAGACTTATTTGCACCCAACTGAACAATAGTATAATTAGAAAAAAGTTACATCAGCATGATTAAAACAATGGATGCTGTATGGAGGCAAGGATGGGTAGAGCTCTTTAAACAGAATCAGAGAGCAGGTCTATATTGTGCAAGTGTGTGCAAAACAGAGAACCCTGAGCTAGCATATACCCAAACTGGTCTGTCCACATGGCATAGCCCAGCGCCAGGATACCAGCTCGTGCCTTGGAAGCTGGATAGCAGCATCAGGGTGATACCGCACCCAGGTAATGAGCTTGGCTGCACCATGCTGACATGGCCATTCTTCTGATTCCAGGGCTCCATTCACTCAAGCATGTAGGAAATGGGTGACATTGAACAGCATGGTTGGGATCATATTTACATGGATCTTTAGACCATCTATGTTCTTGCAAAATGAAGCCTTTGAGGAGGAAGAGAGGCAACCTATCAAGTACTGGAAGAACAAGATGAAGAAGTTTAATACTGGTCTTAAACAGGCAAAGACAGTGATAGAAAGTTAGTAAGAGTCTCATGATGAGAACAGAAGTCCACTCAGCATTAGGCCAGCATGAAGCTTATGCACATAAAAAGCAGCTAAGTAACATCTGGTCTTGCCCTGGCTCACTGCACTAGAGTGAGCTTCATCCCTGAAGAAGAATTAAGTGAGAAACAACCATAACATATGAACTTAACCAGTATGAGAAACTACTGCTTGTTCATAAGGTATTTGCAACATTACTTCTAGAAAAGTTTTTAAAATGTCTCATGAAGGATCAAAATTTCAAAATAATGCTTCAGAAGTTTTGGGGAACTTTGAACTTTCAGTATTTTCAAGCCTACTGCTGAATATCTTGTTTTTATGAAACCTGAGAGCTCTTACACAAACCTGTTGTAAAATGCTGTGATAGAGGATAATCTCATGAGTTGGTATAGTTTTACAAGCTACTTAAAGCTAAGTTTAGATTATGGATCACCCTTCATGCAAATGAATGCCAATGTACTCAATGAATTTTGGAATTCTTATTTTTTATTTTTTTTAAAAAAGGCTAAAAAGCCTTGATAATCACTGCTAATGTGCCTGCGCCTCCGGGATAACATAAAAAACAATACTTATCAGGGACACTAGTTGGCAGTTTCATGTGAGAAGAGAAATAGAAAATCCCTTGCAGCTGGAGTTGGAATTCCAATGAGAATTTGTTGTCTGTAAAGTAATTAACACCGTTTGTTAAGGCAGAAATGCAATGACTTAGTACCCGGAGGCATGTAATGACTTAATAGCTGGAGGCATTTTTGTATTTATCCTATTCAAAAATCAACCCTTCCATGATACCTACAAAAAAAAAAAAAATGTCCTCAGGTATATAGGAATAATTATCGGCATAGATTTAACCATCCCTGAAAATTAGAGCAGATACAGGATCCAACCCTCAACTATCTTCTGTTAGGCACTTAGAAAAAAAGGAGGAACATTCACTCAGCACATCTTGCATTCCCTGTTTCCAGTTCAGCAAGTGCAGGGGCAGAGCATGCAAGTGATGAACATACATGCTGAAGATTAAACTTGTATTGAATGGTGAAGGGATGTTCCCACTAAACTCCCTGGAGTCTTTTCTGTCAAACAGCTGAAATCTCTACATCCCTACTAAGCTTCTTATGATAGAAATGAATCAATTATGGCAGAGGAGTTTTGAAAGTCATAAGGTTACTGCATTTAGTTTATTATTAAAAACAGAGTTTGGGATTTGTAAGTCTTTGTCTACAAAAGTTTTTAAACCACGAAGAGCGGAATCAAAAGGCCACCTTTGTTTCTGTTTTGCCTCCCATTTGTCACTTCTTACATTACTTCCTCCTCTCAACTATTTATAACTTCCTTGTATGAACTGTGAGACCACAAATGTATATGACCCAGTTAGCACGTATACAGTTGCTTCCAGGATTGCGTTACTAACCTTCTTGGTTTTATAGGTCGTAAATTCAGATCCTGTGTTTACATCTGCCTTTGTCCTATTTAGGAAAAGGAGCAGCCCACTTGAAGCAGAGCGTTTGAATTACACAACAGTTGTAATCTAACTTCTGTTTATACACTGCGGTGTTTAAAGGGAGTTTCTGTGCTTTGCACTGCAGCCGTAAATGCAGCTTCTCTGCCTCCTTACGTAAGATGCACAGACTAAGGAATACGCTGAGGAGAAGGAAGCAGGGACAGGAATTGAAGCTGAGGATGGCAAGCACACCATTTGACCTGGTCATGTTAGTGACCAATAAATCAATCTCCTGGCAAATCTAAAACTCCACAGTGGTGGGGAAATTTGAGCACAGCAAATTCTTCTGTTGCCTGACTCTACAAAATTTCCATAGTCAACCTCAGTGCCATCCTCTCTACTTCCCTTTAGACACTCTGTAGAAAAATTGGCCTAATGTGCATACATACATATTATTGAAATGTACTTTAAAGGCTCTGCTCAAAACTGCATGCCGTAGTGCTGCTGTGCCTAGCAAAGCAAAATGAGTCACCACAACCAAGTTATGCTGAAACACAAAAAGGATACCAAGGGCAGTTGTATTAAGGCATAGGAATTATGTCATAATGTTATTATAGGCATCATTAGATTAAAGATAACTTTACTGCATCTTTTACAGTGCAATGGGAACTTCACAAGATCTAGACTGCCTTTATGGAATTCATGATGACAGTGTTTCTGCATAGTGTGACATGGTCGTGAACAACCAGCACATTTTCCTTCCATTGCAGCAAGGGATTTTACAGTTTGAAACTGTGCTCTTCCTACAGGTTCATCTCCTGTTGAATGTGACAGAGTTCAGCACAGCTCAGAACAGTTATTGGTCAGCAATGCCTAGGCAAGCTACCGTAAGGTGAACAGAAACTACACATACCTCATTGCGAATGCTCCAGTGTCTACTTTCTATTTTAACATCTCCGTGTCACACACATTGACATATGGTGCTATGATTCACTTTTATGCAGCATCTCTTACATGTCCCTAGCCTAGTATCAACTTCTGCAAAACAGGAAAGTTAGAAGGCAAAATGGACATTGTTAACAGTACCATCACTTAGAAAATCCTGGAATACTTTATAGCTTATTGCACTGTCCTGTACATGTGCTGCTACTCTTTGCACTGATGAGATTCACTGCTACCTGGTAACAGGTAGCATTTATTAATCCACTTGGAGAAGTTGTCATCCCTGCTAACTAGGGCACCTCCTGATTGATCAATCTTTCATTGGAACCGAGTTGAAGGAAAACTGGGAAAACTTAAAAATCATCATGCTGTGAACAAGAGTTTCAAAAACAAGAAATCATGGAGCTTTGTGAAAACATATATAATTTTAAACACATGTGAATACATATATTACTAGATTAACATCGCATTCAACTGACAGCCTGACTGGAGACTTGCTTCCATCTGTCAACCTACAACAACCAACATCTTTTGTTTGAAGAAGAAAATATCAGCATTTCACTTGAAGTACTTTAAAGCTTTTTCCCCCACAAGCACGTTGCACATAGTCATTACTGTTGTGGCAAACTGCACGGATGCACATGGAAAGACTCAGTCCTACCCAAGCACTCAGCAAGAGCCACAGCATCTTCCCAAGGTCGCCCCTTTGAAATGCTGTCCTCAGCCTGCGACTAACGCAGCAGAGCACGTTAGCCTCTCCCTTAAAAGAAGGAACACATTGAGGAAAACTTTCAGAAAGCTGAACATACCATTGCTTCTTTTTGCCCAGAAAACTCATATTCAAACAGATTTTCCTCTTAAGAGGAGTGTGTGCATGATCCAGGCCTCCTACAAATCAACTCACTTTCAAAAAACATAATAATGTGGTTATTGCAAATGTTATTTCACAAATGTCACTGAGATGTGGCATTTGTTACAATGCTAGACTTCTTTTTATGTGTATAGTAAATTTGAACATAGATATGAATTTTCTTTCTTGATTACAGTAGTCCAGTACTACTACTATTTTCAGAGTCAGCATCTTTACAAAGTTGCATGAAACCATCAAGACAGATGTGTAAAATTTGGAAATGAAAAATTTTTAAACAGGTTCTGTTATGATTTAAATTAGAAGTGTATGCTATCAAAATTTCCAGAAATTGAACAACCTCCAAAAGACTTTTTTTTTTCTCAGAATAACCAAATACTGCCTCCAGTCCTGTCCTAGTCAATACAGAATGCTGAATAAAGCAGGCTTTAGTCATACACATTCAGGGTATTTGAAACAAATAGAGGTCAGGCATGACTGACTCATGACTCTAGTGCCTAAAGCACAACATCTATTAATATAGATATAAATACATAATATCAATATAAAAACATATATTAAGATATAATCCTCCAAGTGTTTACAGTCTAAACAGCCAGGAGTCTCTTCAGGCATCAACCTCATACTTATGAATCCTTGTTTTCATAGAGTGTTATGTTTTGGAAAGTGGTAAGGTAAATATCTAAAGATCAAATAACTCTCTCTGGTAAATCAAAACAAAAGGCTAGGACAGCATGACCCTTCCTTAGTTGTGGAATTTTATAATACAATAAATACACTCAGAGCACCTGATTCCACTTTCAGATATATTAACTTTAAAATCATATATTATAAATTTAAGACTAATGAAATTGCAACAGCTATTGTCAGAACTGTTATAATTAAATAATATGCACTGGCACCTTTTAAGTCTTGCATAATGTGCAAGACTTGATAATGATAAAATCCCAATTGTAAGCACAGCATCAGGTAAGCAAGCATTTTCATGCTGAATCTGTGTTTTATGAAGATATATATAAGTATAAATTATTTTATAAAAAATATTTATATAAATGATATTTTTATATCATTTATTTTTATTATATATTTTATAAAAATGATCAGCTTCTCTCAGTCATGCTCAAAAAGGTTCTCTCAGGTATGCTTTAATATTTATAATAAAATGGTGTCTCTCTCATTTCTTGATCTAAATTCTTAGTAGAAAGAACTTTAGCTTTAGAAGATTTTCAGTCTGAATTTTCAGTCTTCAGACTGAAGATTTTCAGTCATAATGAGGGACACATATATACACAGAGAGTCTTCATAGCCTACTACCAAATTCCTGAACTACAGGATTCCTTCTAAAGGTGTATCACTTTAATAAAAATTCAGAAGCATTTTATTTTTAGTATAATGTCAAACAATCACCTTGAGTTGATTTTGGCAAAACAGCAACCAAAGCCAGCATAATTCATTGACAGTTTTTGCAAAATTTAACCGTATCCCTTTTGTGTGGATGTTGCACATTTAGCAAGGGACCTTCTGACACCTTTCCAAAGCCCACACCACTAAAATACATTCTTCAGCTAAAGAGCAAGAAAATGTGATTCATACTGAGATAAACCTGACAGAACCACCTCAGTATAAAAATAACTTTCTCACAGCACTACAAGTACTGCTTATGGGGATGCAAAATAACTTGAAAGCAAATAGACATAAACATGTACAAAGACAAAAGCTGCAACAATCTGATTAAACCACGTTTTATACTGATTTATATAAAAGCTTATTAAAAAAAAAGTAATCTCAGTGTCTGACAGTGTTACAAAGCCTAAACAATGAGCTTTAATCATATAACCTTTTTTTTTTAAATTTTGCTTCTTAAAAAAAAAATTAATTAATTAATTAAAACCATCCTGAGCAGAGCACAAGCAACTGGAGCCTGAAATAGGTTTGGATATAATTAGTTTCAGCCACCAGTTTAACAAGTCCTACTTGATGGAACAGCTGTAGGAATTATTTAGATATATATAAAATACCTTTACAGATATGCAGTATTTTTAGTAGGTAATTTTGACTGTCCTCCATTCTGAAACAGTAACATGTATCTTCAACTGTTTTAAAACCAGCCTTCTTTGTGTAAGTCTCACAAAATTAGCTGTTTAATAAAAAAAAATATTCAGGAAAAATTACATTTACTATCTCATTTCTTTAGAATGGAGAACTGCATAGACTATTGATAAGGGATGAAATCTCCCCTCTTTTACACCAATAAAAGTCAGAAATCATTTGAAACACAAAGGCGCATCTGAGTTCTCCTTTCCCTAGACTGAAAGATAAATTAGAGTCAAGTCAAGAATGCAGTAATTCTCAGTAATCCCTGCTGTAAACATGAATATATTTCCAAAGGCTAGGACTGGTACAAATATCTCAGATGGAAGAAAGAATCACTTAATCAACACCTAGATTTTTATTTTACTTTTTTAGCCTCAGAAAGCAAAGGTTAGTTTTCTCTCTAACAATAATGAAATAAGCAACCACAAGCCACTATTCAATGCCATTCAATGACTTATTTCCTGTGTTATTAAGATAGGGCACCTCCCTATCAAGTTCCACACAGCTATATAACAAAATCTCAAGCAGAATACATAAAACCCAAGGATCAAAAAAATATCATTTTTATTGGCATTGTTCCTATGATCTGTTTTCCTGTGTTTATTGTTGAAATTTGAGAGGTGTGAGGAGGTGGGGTGTAGACTTAGTTTAGACTTAGGCTTAGCTGCACGCTACTGCAAACACACAGGATGCAGTAATAGTTTCAAGGGACGTTTGCGATTACATATCGCAGCACTTACAGTGTCTAAAAGTGACAATAGAAATAATTATGGATCTACGGGGTTAAAAGTGAGCCTTTTTGCTTGATTCTTTATTTGCATGTTTCTGCTTCAGAATGGAAACACTGGACATATTTCAGTCCAGAAAAGTCACCTTCAGACTGATTTGGAATCATCTCCCAGTCTGACAGGAACACATGGATAAATACTGTAAACATGCATATCAATTTAACACATGCATATGCTGATTTCATTAAGACTGCATCACCCTAATTTGCTTAGTAGAAAGCAAAAAAAGAAAAATACAAATAATAGTAGAATCAAGCTACAAAACATGGTCTGTTTTGCCCATTAGACCAGTTAAAGAAGGTAAAGAGACTTCAAACCCAATTTCTGCTTGACAATACAAATTGGTCACATTTTCTTTGGGTTTTGGGAGCATGTGTGATACAGATTGAGTGCCTTTCATAGGGCTACGGTGGTTTTCCTCTTTCAGACTTAGAGTCCAAGATCACTTTCTGCTCTTAGACATGTAAAAGCCATGCATGTGAAATACACTCAGGTTTCCTTTGAGGGTTGTTGCAGAACGTTGGCACAGCTGCCTCGGTGGATCACTTGCCCCCGGAATAGTAGGTATGGGGTCAAGTCTCTTGTCTCTAAAAGCAGCATGGCAAAACATCCACATAAAAAGCAACAGTTTGGTTACCTTTGGGAAAGGAGCAGACCCTTAGCAACAGGCCTAGACTTCAGTGTTTTTATACTATTTGCATTTGAGAAGGTGATTCTACTGCCAGCTACATTTGCAGGCTTTGATTTCACAGAATCACAGAATGTTTATGGTTAGAAGGGACCTCTAGAGATCATCTAGTCCAACCCCCTGCTCCAGCAGGGACACCCAGAGCACGGGGCACAGGGTGGCA
>JAUBNY010000700.1:3865619-3875630 GCA_032275445.1 Crypturellus soui
GCCTGTTTAGTCTGGAGAAGAGAAGGCTGAGAGGAGATTTGATCAAAATGTTCAAGTACCTGAGGGGTGACTGTAGGGAGGATGGAGCCAAGCTCTTCTCAGTGGTGGCTGATGACAGGACAAGGGGTAAAGGATATAAGTTGAAACACAGGAGGTTTAATCTCCATATGAGGAAGAACTTCTTCCCTGTGATCCCTTGTGAAGTCTCCTCTGAAGATCTTCAAAACCCACCCAGAGGCCATTCTTTGCCACGTGCTCTAGGTGTCCCACTGGAGCAGGGGGTTGGACTAGATGATCTCTAGAGGTCTCTTTCAACCTCAACCATTCTGTGATTCTGTGATATGCCTAAACCAACAGAACTGGAAGCCTCAGCATTTCAACACTCCAATTCCCTTTTGTGTGTAGGCCTAATTTGTTCTACTACGAGTCCCAAGTACTATATTGGTAGTGAGTTCAGAAACACGGAATAAATTATTGTCTGACAAATATGTTAAAAAAATACTTCTCGCTTAGAGAACAATTTTAACCTTTGCACAGAAGAAATCCTGGCATGTTTCCACTCATTAGGACTGAAGCAGTTTTTTAATTCTGGACTTGAAGAAAACAGCTAGACCTAAGGAATTGTCCCTTCTCCTACCACTAGTAGAGAAGTGTTTGCAGTGTCCCTGTCTATATGGACAAGGCAAAGGCAAAGAAACATACCTTGATTTAGACCTGGACATGTCATGCTACTGAAGACATTAGCAGTGACTTGGCTTTGATGCACACCACTCTCCTCTGTTGGATTCCCTGCACAGCCTGCAGGCTGTCATTAACTTCATGTTTAAACATAGCCTCTCTCAATTCAATAGAAGCAAAGCCTCAGAACCTAACTTAAGGTTAGAAAACAACAAGATGCCAGAGTATGGTGGCCCAAGCTTGCCCATCTAACTGTAGACATATACCTACCCCACAGAAATTAGCACACTAGTTACTCTCTATGCCCTGTATAGCCAAGAGAGTCAGCTAGGGGCAACTGGAAGGGACCAGATCCTGAGTGGGCTGATTTAACTTTCTGGAGGTGCTTGCCTCTCTCCAGTAATTAGATATGTGGTAAGTGAGCTCCCAGTTTAGATGCCTTAGATAAATGTCTTAGTTTACGTGGGATGAATCTGGGCCCATATGCTATATCAGGATAAGTTGACAACACACCCAGATCTAACATGGAAATTCAGAATGTTATGCATAGTTTTTAAATTGGTACTGTGACGCCTACTTCTCCTTTGTAGCTCTAGCCTCAAGAATTTGAATGTGATCTACCCCACTGTAACATTTGCCAAGTCCACATCCAGATTGTCTTAATTAAAAGCAATCATATTAGATAAGTACAGCTAAAGACACATCAGATAAAATAAATCAGATAAAAAGAATAATCCTAAATATGCCTCTTAAAATTGCTAAGTAGGCTCAATAATGTGGATTTCATTCTTGTTGTCCCTGTTACATGATGACAAAGTTTTTGTTCTGAGCTCCTTGTCTGAGAAAAGTTGTCTTCTTCCTCTTGTCTGTCTAGTACCCAGGTGCTTGGAGACATTTGTCCTTGGTAAGCTTTTTCTTTGCTAGCAATGCGAAACTACATTTAGCTCCAAGTCACGCTGTGCTTCATACTGGCTACTATTCAAGAGCAATTGTAAAGATTTAGGACCATTTTCCCTATCCAAACCAACGTTACTTCATGAATGACTGATTATTCTTTTTCCTCCCCTGAAAGTTGTTTGCTCAATATAAACACACTTTACTGATTTACATGAAGAAAGTTAATTTGGCAAAACTCTGCTGTGAATATGTTGGATAAAGATATTTTGGCATTCTTTGTATGAGTTAAAACTCCTAGGATAAAGCAGTTGACATATCTCCATAAAAAAGGGAAGCCAGACATAATACACACAGTGCATTTATCAGGCTAAGGACCAGGACTAGCTGTAGACAAAGGTAAAGGCAGGTGCCGGAGGGGCAGGTTTAGAGTTCCTGCTGGCCCTATCAACAAAAACAGAATTTGACAGGGAATTCAGAGACATTTGCCAAAAAGCAAGCTCCTTCCCCCTCTCTTGTCCACCCCTGCAGCAGCAGGAGCAGCAAATCCAAAGTTTTTCCCTCATTCCCTGTCGGGAATGACTGTCGGGAACAGTCTGGCCCATTACTGTCAGCTTTGTCCACATGGCAGAGACATCTTAAGACAACGCTATCTAGAAGTAGCTCATTTGACCGAAGAGTTCCTACACAATGCCTAACTGAGCTATCTCATTTTGGAGGAGAGACCTAAGGGAAGTTTCTTACTACAGAAAATACTGTGCAGAGATTCAAGTCAAGATTAAACATCCTAATCAGGGAGCTGGAGATAAAAATATGTGGGAGTTGGGGGAAATATAGTGCCAAATGGATTTCTGCAAACATATTTGGAGAATTGATCTTGCTTACTACTCAATTATTTAGAATGTCTAAATCATATAAACATTCAAATCCATGCAGATACACTTGCCTTAAAATTCTGATAGGATATCTGAATATAATTATGACCTTGAGATACAGCTTCTGAATTTTGGAAATACAAAGATCTGTACTCATCAGACAATTAAAATTGGAATATATGCAAAAGCAAGCTGTTCCCAGACCAGCAATTAACTAACTAACTGGTTTAGGAGACAGTTTGTTTCTGTGAACACGTTCTTCTACTGAATCTCCTTTTATCAGCATATTTCAGAGTTTCATCATTTCAGAATGCAGGATTGCTCGCAAAATCTAGCCAAAGCTTTTGTACAAGAAAAGGGTCAATCTATCTACAGAATGCTAGATTGCATTCAGTATATTTATGTTTTATGACTATGGAATTAAGTTATATAGTCAAATAGATCTCCATTTCTAATGACCAACTCTAATTTTATGTGCACATGATCTATAGAGCCATATCTTTATTACACTTGCCGTAGTTGTCCCTCATCTCTTTATTTACTGTTAATAATTTGGATCCTAAATAGCTGACTTTTTATCCATAAGTCAGATTCATCTCCCAAAACATTGTCTGTGCATACCTTTCTCAGAAGATACACACCCAAGATAACTACTCTCTATCTTAGGGGAGAGACAGGTACTTCCCAAGAACACCACATCCTACCTGTGCTGGATATCTTTCTCTTTCCCTCAGAAGAGGGAATGAATTGCCCTCTTCTGCTATAGAGTGTGGAGAGAACCTAGACAACCAGTTTTGGACTAGATGACTAATTTGTTCTTGCCTGAGTTGCATCCCAGTCTACACTTACAAATGGCAGAACAATAGCTCCTAATTTTGATGTGATCATTAAACAATAACAATATTACTATTTAGAAGTTTAAAATTGTGGAACATTTTCCTGTCTATTCCTTCGTAATCTCCCACAGACCTTGCTTCTCTGCAGCTACTTCTCAACTTCTTATGAAACATTCTTATGTATATTTCATTACTTTTCCGACCAATTTGAAATCTTAGCATTTGTGTGCCTTTTTAAATCTTCTCTGACTGTAATATCTTTCAATAACTCTTTTTTTTCCTCCTGTAGAGCAAGGTCTGTTTTAACAAATGTATTTTGTTATAGTGTATTTCTTTTCATTTAATTTAAAGGTAATTCACAAGCCAATCTGGTCAGCTTTGTAAAATACAGTCTTCATAGCAGATGTTTAAATTATATCACATTACAGTGACTAATTCTTAATTGATTCTCAATTTAATACAGTAGAAGCTGATCAATAATTAAAACAGTGAAGCAGTTTCTGCCTTAACCTCTGCTTTCATCTTTTGAAATATCCACCTTTGGGCAAAAAGCTTCCTCTTCAATGTGTCAGTTTGTAAATAATATATTTAAAATTAATTTTAAACCTTCTTAGTTATAAAGGCTCATATTGGAAACTCAAAATTTCAATTCAAGCTCTGAAGATGGCACAACATTTGCTATACACCTTCGTGACAAAGATTGCATGATAAGACAAGTTGCAGATGTCATGATACCCTCATTACCAATACAAAATGCATTTGTCTAATCATATTTGATTTGCCAAAAGCTCCATAATGTGACCTAATAGAAACAATAGTGTATATCCCTTTTCAATACTAGTTAAAAATATATGTCAAATCTCTCTAGCAAACAAATTTTAAAATTACTGAAATCACAAACATGGTGTCAGTAAAGCAGGAATTTACCACTGAGGCACAGCAACAGTAACATTTAGACATCCAGGAGGGATTAATATTAATTTTTAGATCTCGCAGAAGTGTCAGGACTTCCAGCAAAATCAACAAACAGCAACAGACATCTCCAGGCAGTGATTCAGATCTGAGGTGGACTGAATAACCCTCCCGGAGGGCGTTTGTGTAAGGAACTGTAGAAAAGCAAGAGAAACAACATTCCCCAGGTAGGTACAAAAGGAAGGCACCAGAAAGCTAGGGAGTATGAACCCCACTTTGGGGCAAGATCCAAAAAGCAGCACATAAGAGAGAAATCTTTTCATCTAATTTCAGGAATACAAAAAGTAAGTGCCTGTGCTCAATTCATCTTTTCAGCCCTCACTATAGCAATGTGAAGAGAGAGAAAGAAAGAGAGAGCAAGCAATTTCAAAGTGTGAATTGTTCTTTTCAAGAGAGGTACATAAAATAAAAATGACTTACTCTCCAGATGTGTCCTTTTTTTACTATTAGAAATATATAGTGATCCTAAATGCCTTAGTCTTATATAGATAAAAATACATTTAACTTTTTAGCCTTAAATGTTAATTAATACAATTAGAATGCCTAAGAAGCATTTTAATAAAAAAGAAAAATGCCTAATTTATTGGGTCACAAGACACAAAATGCATTAAAGGATCTCCTGAGCATAACCTCTAAATTAGCACTCCTGCCACTCACAGCTGAGTGTCCCAGCCTATAGATTCTTGCAGAAAAAATAAATCCTACACAAAATCCTGGATTTTTTTTTTTAAATAAAGATGACCAAAATTTCTGTAGCTCATGTTGACATCACTGGTCCTTTGACCATCCATGGTAAGGAGGGTCAGAGTGCTGTACCACACTTTACTTTCCATTTCAGTGATGCTTCTCAATGTTCTTGTATTTCAGTAGTCATTAAAGAGGAAGGCAAGATCAAGGCAAGATTAGATATATAAAAAAGCAGAATTTCCATGGCTGAAGGAAATTTTAAATCAAAATGAAAATGACTCAATATGCATTACAGGGATATCCAGTCACCTAGCCATGGCTTTTGAAGGTTTTACCACGTTGGAATACATGACTTACAGTCTGCTTATGTCTTTTTTTAGGCACCTGCATCATTTTCTAAAACACTGGTCTTTGGTTATAGTACTGTCTGTGATGAGATATCTTAAATGCAGATGTGATATTTTCTTCAAATCCTTGTCTTCTTTATCTCAGGGATAAACTGTATTTATAAAGTCCTGTGTTAAGCCATAGTTCTAGACTTATTCTCTGCTTAATGCAGTTAACAAACTCTTACTGCACAACATACATAACAGCACGACATTGCAATAACACGTTACTGCATAACAGCTGGTAGTACCAAGACATTTCTTATTATGAACATAGGTACTCATCTGTCATAATAATCTTACACAGAACTGCCCTGTTTCTAAACATGACTACTACAAAGGAACTACAAATTAATGTGCAATATTTCTGATACTTAGAAAGACTTTTTGTTGCTTTTAATTCCATTTTCAAATTCACTCAATTTGTTCAATTGATTTAAAGCTGAATTTAAGCAAATTTATTTAAATTAGAACTTTTACTGCACTGTTCTGAACTCAACTGGTATTTTAATAGAATAAATTGGCGTGTATTAGCATGGAAAAGAGGTTTGTTTTTATGCTAATATATCAGCAAAGATACTTTCCTAAGTACTTTTTCCTAAGTCAAAGGCTTTTTTTTTTATTTATGTTCCTCACAGTGAGCAAAAGACTGGTTAAAAATATAGTAAAAATATGGTTAACATATCAGATCAACAAGCATTGAAAAATTGGGAATGAGATAAAAAATACTTCAAAGAACTGATCACCGAGGTGATGCTGAGTAAAGGAAAAAAAAATCAGCCCAAAAATTTCGCACAAGTTCAGAAGCAGAATTTGCAGAGGTTCTTCTTATGATGAAGAAAATAAATTGTCTTTTTAAATTAGAATTATCTAATTGCATTAGATAACTTTAAATGATGAAGTGTTATTCTATACGATGAAACTGTTATTTATAGGCAGGAACCCCTAATCACAATAGTCAGTAAGGGGAGGGGTGTGTTAAAAAGATTTAAGTAACACAGAATAACTTCTTTTTTGTGATAGGCAGATATTTTTTGAGTCATTAAAGTCAAGTGATTCCAGATATTTCCTTTACAGATAGATATCGAAATCTGCTTCTCAGAAAAATGCCTAAATTGCCAGCTAGACTGAAGCAAATGTATCATATCAACAATGAATTGTCTCTATGTGTGTACAAAGGCTTTCACAGCAGACTAAAACTTTGGGGAGGAAAAAAAAATCAGCAAAGATGTTTATCACAGCTGAGATAATATGGTTTAAGAGAGGGACTTTCCAGTCTTACTGTAGACAGCTTAAAAAAAATATGTCCACATTAATTGTTTTTTTTGCCTTTTGGTCTCTCATGAAAACATTTTAATTATGGAACTATTTTCTTAGTTAATTATCCCTCCTAGTTAATTATTCCTTACCAAGGAAAAAGTCAATATACTCATGGAAAATAAATTATAAATCAAAATAGAACCCTATAAAGGAAACCAAATTTAATGAAGATCAAATGATCATTTGTACCACAATTTCTGGTGATTGCAAATTTTTCTGATCAAATTTTATGCAGTTTTGATCCAAATTCAAGGTCATCTATTATTGCTACAAATGATTAAATGTCCTATATTCTTCTTGGTTAGTTCTAGAAGTGGTTAGTTCTAGAACATGTGGGAAATATTCAGAATTTTTAAGTGAAATTTTATAGGTAAAATATTATGGGTATTTACAAGTGAGTTGTATACATTAATCTCTTCATTTGAATAGCCAAGATTCAATTTAAAATATATATATATATATATAATCATATTAAAAAGTAGAAATTCAGAGCTGAGAAGCTTTTTTTAAATGTATAAATACAAGAAAAAGTGTCTGCTAGATTATCAGCATAAGGTCATTTTTAGTCTTTCAGTAATCATGAGATGTAAAAGTAACTGATATGGCAAAGTTCTGGTTCTATTTTAATCTCAGTCCATAGACATATAGATTGAGCACAGATTAGCATGCTGCTTCTAGATTTTTTTCTTTTTCATTCTTTCTTGTATGAGGATATCTGATAAGATGCTGTTATTCATAATGTTGCTATTAAATATAGACTTTATGTACAACCCTGATTTACATGGGACAAATCAGTCTTCTGGATAATACAGGACAAATCAATTTTCTCCTTATTCATTGACTGTTCAGAAAGGAAAGATAGATAATTCAGTGGAAGCAATTCTCTTTCTTTGTTTTTTCAGAGCTTTCACTTGAGAATATTTTATGTTCTCAAATGAATGCAGTTATGGGGGATGGTCTATTTTTAAATCCTTAGTAATAGATAAAAGAGGTTCCCAAATGCTAACTGAAAATTTTGTATCTTTATTTAATCCTAAACTGACTCAGTCTCACTAACTACTAAAACTACACAAACTTGCAAACAAGCACTATTATTTAAGTGTGTAAGAAACTGTAAGGAAATGTTTGTCACTTTTTTAAATATAAAAGTGCCCTACTCTGCCTTTCTCAGAGTAAAACTAGTCCTTTAAGGACACAATTGAGGAAAAAGAAATATAGAAATTCATAAAAGAATCAGCTCAGTTCCCCATCCTAGTTTCTCAGGCTTTGGTTTACTATTTTTCCTACAGCTGAAATAAATCAACCAGCTGTGCTGTTGGGCCAGATCCTGGATCCTGCCGAGATTACTTGAGTAGATTCTTGGCGGCACCAGTGGAGGAAAAGGAGGAGGTAGAAGCACGGATGAGAGAAAAGGGCTATGGCCAGGGCTAGGGTAGCTGGATTCGCCTGAGGAGTCTGCAGGAAGACTCAGTTGAACACTGCTTGCTGAGGGTAAAGTTTAGCAGCCCCTGAACTATGGCTTATGTCTTCAAGGTGTAGCATGGCAGGTACCCATAGTCCATCTGACAGTGCTTAGTTTGGCATTTGGTAAAAATAAAAGAAAAACAAATTTCTTATTCAGATTGAAAGTCCTACAGTAGTTGCGAAGAAGGTAAGCTGGGTTCATTCAAAGGTGAGCCTCTTGACAGAGGAGCTACAAAGCTGTCATAGAATTTTTTTCTTAAAACAAGTTGTGAATTCACTTGAGAGTAAAGTTAGGAGACTCTTCACAGTTCCTTGGAAAAGGAAGTGCCTGTTATCCATTCAGTCTACTATTGGAAACTCTCCAAATTGCCATGCAACAATTTACAGAGAAATACAAGCATCTGCAATTACTACAAGAGAGAGACATGAAAAATAACAGGCTTCAGTATCTAGCTAACTAGAGCATCCTGAGATAAGTCAACAATGTTGCTATAAATGCCTTATTCACACTATAGCAATGCCTGAATCTTGCAGACAGATGAAGACTATGTGATGTCACACAACACAATTGTGCTTCTTCTGTCCTTGTTTAATGACAAACTTCTTCCATTTAACGACTATCACCAAAAGTTCAGAATTCAAAGCTCATACAGAACAGCTCCCAATTAAAAGATACTAATTTTTCCTCTTTTCTACTTTCACAGTCCTTCACATGTCCTTTTGTAAAACAAAAGCCCCAAACCATTTAATGATTAAAAAGAAACCTGTGCAAGGAAGCTGTGCAAAATACACAACATGTAAGATAATAGTACTATTATCATTATTTCTTTGTCTAAGTTGAAAGGGCAAGATGAGACCTTGTAGTAAACATGGAAATGCTCTGTAATAAATCTGAAACATATAATGTGTCTATGAGTACTGAATAATAAGGCCAGAAATTTTACTGTACAGTCAAGTTGGTTTACATTCTTTGCATGCACATACTCATTGAGCTAAGGAGAATGCTGGAAAAATAGGTGTTGTGAAGACAGTAGAGGCTTACAGGCTAAAAGACAGACTTCACTCACATTGCATCCTGTCTTATGAAGAAGGGTCCTTTCTCTAATGATTTTGTATGGGTTTGGGTTTGGTTGTTTGCTTTCTGCCTGGGATCCCAGATTCCAAGTAGGTGATGAGTGTCCTCTGCCTTGAACAACTCTTGTGAAGACGGCTACAACATTTTCCTGGAGGGTTACCCATGAGTCATACAGATGCTTCTGCATAGATATTCCCCAAAGATCTAGATCCTGCTTGATATTCCAAGTATCTTAAAGTTGGATGTTATAGAATGTCACGGCCCTGTATATGCATGCTCTCTAAGCACCAATAAACTATATTGTCAGCACTGTGCAAGAATTATCTAAGAGGTTTTCTGCTTCTACGTAATTCTTTTTGGCTTAGAACACACAAGAAAAATCAAGTAGAACTGTGCAGAACAAGAAAGAAAAGGAAGCCCTTCAAGGTATCATGTCAGAATTCTTTGTCTATACCAGTGAGCTCATTCTTACTTAGAAATATTTATTCCAGTGGCTTATAACTACTACTTTCAGCTCAGTTGTTTCAGAAATAGACTTTACTGCACAAGCATCAAGGGGCTGTAAAGCTTATTTTTACTTCCAGATGCTTTGAATCATCAACAGGACTTTCACCTTCAATCCTGACCTCAGAACTGCATCTTCTGAAACATAAACATTTCTAGCAAATTGATGTAATGACTTTTCTTACCAGGAGACTCTCCCTTTCCTCCTCTCTCTCTCCTCTTTCATAATATACTGAATATGTTCTCCAGATCCCTCTCCCCCTTTAGCACAAATACATACATTGCTCATACTGAACAACGTTTTTCCCAGCTTATGGGGT
>JAUBNY010000700.1:3895028-3937751 GCA_032275445.1 Crypturellus soui
TGTGGCTAGACTTCTTCTTTACTCTTGCTTTACTCAGGTCTCTAACGGAATAGTGCATCCAGTCCTAAGAACTGCTCTTCAAAAACCAAGGACCAACTGGAGAGAATCCATAAGGAAGGAGTGAAAATTATCAGAGTTACAGAAACAATGAATATGAGAAAGAACTGAAAGAACTGGTGTTGCTTAACCTGTAACATGGAGGGTGATAATGATCTTTAAATATATACCAATTGGCTGCTAAAATAAATATGAAAGTCTTTCTAACACTAGAGAGAAAGAACACTGGAGTAAATTGCTGATGGAGGTATCAAGACATTTTACTGCTGGCAGCTTTAAAGATAGATTATACACACTTTTCTCAGGAAGACTACAGGTATATTTTAACCTGGCACAGGAAGGTAATCTCTCATTGAGATCCCTACCAACTTATTTCCTTGATTCGATAGAAAACACACAAAAAATCCTGGGGAAAAGGCTCATATCCTACTTCTCTTCTAATTTCCAGTCACTCAGTTACAGAACTAGAAACTTTTGGCCACTGAATCCTGATTTTTCTGTTACGCAACTTCATGTTAACTGTTAAGTTATTATATTCTGCTGTGGGATAAGAGCTGTGCTTCTAAGCCTTTTCCAGCAAAAGGAAAAGTTAGAGCATCTGTCACATCCTGGGAAAACTTCTGTAAAAATGAGGAATAATATACTCAGCATTTCTCAAAAGGATTAGAATTGATAGTTAGTACCAGGGTAAGGTACCTTTAAGTCCCCTACCTCTTATCTCTTTACCAATAATAGCAAGTTGCAGAGATCCTCTCTGCCATGCACAGGACAGAAATCTGTTATTACAATTCCTCTTTCTCTAAGAATAAAATTTTACTCTGGGAAAAATAGTCCTCTTTTTGCTTGGATACCGCAAAGAGTCTAATTTATTGTGGCCATGTGCCAAAGTTTGAATACTAACAGTTACGCAACGTGAGAGTAAGAAAGCTCTCAGGACTCAGAGTGGGGCAGCAAGCATTCTGCACAGTGTCTCCATGAGCTCTCAGCTATTGAGTGTGCTACCATTAATGCTTCTCTGGATAGAGAGAGTGCAGCTTTGGTGCTCTGGTGCATAGCCCTCACCATGAGAGCCCTCACCCTTCCTACTCACTTCTGTTTTAAAGAATGGGTCTTGAAAGACAGTAGACTGCACATGCTGCACTCAGCCTGGCCCTTACACAGACAAAAAAAGAACAAGTAAAATGAGCTAATTATGTCCTCCTACCCCTACTGAACATCTTTTTAAGAGCTGGCACTGTCTAGCCCTTATAAGCCTCTTACTCTTTATTGGTGTCATACTTAATCAAAGGCAAGAAAAATAACATTTGCAGATGTTTTCATTTGATCAACAATCTTCTGTTTTATTAGCTGTGAGGTTGGTCTCACGTTTCCTTGGATGTGTCATGTTAATTCTTGCCATACTAGATTGCACAAATCATACTGGATTGCTGGATCAGACACAAAGTGAAGTGGCTGCTTTAATTATGTGTAATATCTCCATGGTCTTCCAGAAATTTAATAGACAGAAAGCTTTAACAGTAGGATTACACTGCCAAAAGCATTCCAGAATACTTTGTTTTCTGGAACCCGTGACAATTTCAGGGATAATAAAGGAAGCTGGAATCCCCTCAAGTCACCAGCTTTATTTTAATAGGTTCCATAGCATAGTTTCACCTTTAAAAATGGAGGTACATGGATTGACTATGCAAAGAAAACTCCTGAGCAAAGAGAACTCTGCTGCTGCTGTGAAGTCACCTTATCACAAGCCCATCCAAAGGATCTGTCTGTACTAGTTTGCACAGCTACATAGCTATACAGTAGTGGGAAACAGCTGTGCCACAGGGAACATGTCTACTGGGTTCGCTCTGAGAGAGTTCACGCAGGTCTATGCTTCCAGGAGGGTGGCAGCAGTGGCGACTATGTCATCTCTACAGCTGTATCTGCTGTGGTGACCAGTCGTGAGTATTGAAGCACTTCACAGAACCACAGAATGGTTGAGGTTGGAAGGAGCCTCTAGAGATCATCTAGTTCAACCCCCTGGTCCAGCAGGGACACCCAGAGCACAGGGCGCAGGGTGGCATCCAGGCGGGTTTGGAAATCTCCAGAGAAGGAGACTCCACAACCTCTCTGGGCAGCCTGTGCCAGGGCTCTGTCACCCTCACAGGAAAAAAATCTTCCTCAGATGGAGGTGGAACTTCCTGTGGTTCAGGCAGTCCTCCTGATGGAGGCCAGGATCCCATTGGCCTTTTTGGCCATGTGGGCACACTGCTGTTGTCAACCAGGACTCTCAAATCGTTCTCTGTGGAGCTGCTTTCCACAGGTCAACCCCTAATCTGTACTGGTGCCTGGGGTTATTCCTCCTCAGGTGCAGGACCCTGCACTTGTCCTTGTTGAACCTCATAATGTTCCCCTCTGCCCAACTCTCCATCCTGTCTAGATCTCTCTCAATGGCAGCGCAGCCCTCGGGACTGTCGGCCACTCCTCCCAGTTTGGTGTCATTTGCGAACTTGGTCGGGGTGCACTCTGTGCCCTCCTCCAAGTCATTGATGAACAAGTTCAAGAGCACCGGGCCCAGTACTGACCCTTGCGGGACACCACTGGCCACAGACCTCCAACCAGACTCGGACCCATTTATCACCACCTTCTGGGCTCTGCCATCCAGCCAGTCCTCAATCTACTTTGCAGTCCACTCATAAGTCCACACTTCCTTAGCTTTCCTATGAGGATGTTATGGGAGACTGTGTCGAAAGTCTTGCTGAAGTCAAGGTAGACAACATCCACAGCTCTCCCATGGTCCACCCACTTGGTGCAGCTGAAGCTCCCCTGACTGCATCTTGCTGTACACAGTATTTTCCAAGGAACAAAGATCTTTTACTTGGCCTCTGTTTTGTTTCTTGGGCACTAGCCCAGTAACAAGCAGAAGGATCAGCTTTAGACAGAACCACACAGGGTTATTGGCACATAATCTTCATCAGGCAATAATCTTATATAGATCACTAGGCCAATATTTAAAGGTATAGAACTGTTTTTTAAAAGCAGACAAATTCCAATCCCAGGAGCATTTGCTTACAAAGGTAGTGGATATATCCCTTAGCCCAGCGTGGTCTAAATTACTGTTAGGAAAGAGCAACATGGTCCTTTTCAAAAGACTGAATCAAATGAGTCAGCAGTGAGGGCAGGTCACTGTGAGATACACAAAGAACATGTCCCAGCTGAGACAAGCAAGGAAGAAATGACTCAACCACCACACTCAGCAGAAGTACCTGCTACATAAGACAAAATAACTCTTTCTGACACAGTAGCTAGATCCATGGGATCAATAATAAAAAATTCCAGATGGATTCTGAGAGCTCTGCCCCAGTAGCACAGCTCTAAGCAGAAATGGTCCACAAGGCCCATTCTGGTTGATCTCCTAAGAGAGAAAAAGAAGCTGCATCTTCTGAACTGTCACTGCAGACTACCGGAGTCCTCAGAGAAGTCTGAGGTACAGGGTAGTACTTCACTTACAACAGAGTTTCTGTTCTTCATATCCTGAAGCAAATTCCTGCTATGATTAAGGATATAAGCCAAAGGCCCACAAAAATTTAATACTCACTGTGCTGGATACACAATATGAGATGCGTTTTTAAATCCAGCTGGTAGCAAATCAGCATCTGCTGCTTTCTAGCTGTGCTTCCCTTCTAACATCTCAAATCTTGTAGCTCTATGGAGAAGACATGCTGTATGATAAAGAAATTCTTGTTTGATGGAGCTTGAAAACATAAGGTTTTTATACTTGCTATCAGAAAAAAAAAAGGCATGCACATATAATTCTTGATGGATATATATGTGTTACATATGTTACATATGTATAGGGTGTATATGTATATATATATGCACGCTGATGTGTGCATATCTAACAATGATGAATCAGAAAGCTTTGGGGATTTTGAGTAAGAACAAAAAGAAAATAAAACTGAAATTAATTAAAAGGAAATAAAACAGTACTTTCCAACAATGTTCTTCAGAATCTGTCTAATATGTTCTTTTTTACTTCAGTGACTCACAGACTTGAAGTTAGGCATGTGCCGAATAGGGATTTAAATCTCCGTAATGTTAAAATACTGACTGACGTCATTTGTGAGAGTTCCTTTACTTATGTCGTCCAGAATTTGATAAATTGATTCACTGTCTTTTGGCTGAGTGTGTGGCCCAGACTTTGGTTAGGAATATCATCACTGTTCAAATATTTTTTTCTTCAAAAACTATCCTTTTCTAACAAGGATAAATTCCATTTTTCTTTGCTTCTTATTTTGAGCTTAACCAAAACTACCTACTACAGCTTAAACTAATCTCTTTTCTATGTTGCTACTGAAGAAGATCAAACTACAAGCCAGGCAGCATTCTCCCAAAGAATTCCTGGGTTAGCACATGCCGTTCCAAGTTTGCTTGTGGACACTGTGAGCCTGTTGCAGAGTTATTTAATTTAATACGAGGAATGAAGGCTATTTCATGTAAGCTAATGCTAGAAAATGGTCCTAGCACCTTAATATAATCATATATATTTATGCAGTCACAAACTCCTATTCATATTAACTATATATTCTCACTAGCGCAGAAGTGCAGAATTCAGGCTAAACACATAAACAGGGACTAATCTTGTGAGCAAAAGTTCATATAAGCTCAGACAGTAAGATATTAAAACATTATACGAACATATTACGCACAATTTTACTTCATGATAGGGCTATAACAGGTATAAATAAAATAGTAAATTATTTTACTCTTACAACCTGTGCAAAGTCTAAATCATCTTGATTTATTAGGTAGAAAATAACATTAAGTGTTTCTTTATCTTCCAGGAGCAGATAACAGGACTAATGCTATTTTACTACAATACAACTGACAAGGAGATATTAAATGCAAGTTATATGGCATTCAGAAGTCTTTTCAGAGTCACTGAAGCACAAAATAAACTTCAGTGATAATTTCAAAATATTGCTATCGAAATTTCAACTCATAAATCAACAGTATAACAAAAAAAAAGCAGGTGGAAACAACAAATTGTAACAAATAACATGAAAAATAGCATTTGATAATACACACTCTACTCCTTTTTTTTGCCTGCGCTAAAAGAAAAATATAGTCGTGTACAAGCAGAAGAGAACAAATGGAATGAGCAGTACAAAAATGAGTGACAGCAATATCTAAATTCTGCCCTGTCTGGTACTCAGTGAAGTTAAGGAACTAGAGCACTGTCAGCTATGCTGATTCACTCTGAACAGCTTCTAAGGGTAGCCCTAAAGCCCATTAAGAAGCAAAGTTCTAAAACTGACTTCAGTGGACTTTGAACCAACTCCAGCTCAACACCAGTCACAATTATGTGTAAAGCATCTTCTTCCTTTACGTATGTTTCTTTAGGGAAAAAGAGCACACACACAAATATATGTACACTCACATAGACTAGAAGTCATGCTAGTCTCCAGTTACATTTCAGACTTTGTTCTTAGGGTGAACAAGATGTGCCCAAAGAGTTTTGCAGCCAAGTAAAACCAGAACATATGTATTACCATTTGAAGAACAACATCGGTTCAATAGTCCTGCCTCTGAGGTCAGTGGATGATGCAGCAAAATAACACCCCTGGCACTTTGTGCGACAGTGTCCCAGTTAGTCCAGGAATACATGCGGCCAAAACCACGTCCTAAATTCTCAGCCAATGAAACACTGTAAACGACCTGAAACAGAGCAAGATTGCACAGCCAAAAGAAGAAAGACAATGCTCAAGACCCTAGGCTAGAGAAATGAGAAAAACAGACTTTTCAAAACCCATTTCAAAATTCATTTCTGAGATTTCACTTCAGGAAAGAAAAGCTCACTATAACGGACAAATTTCTCTGGGCACAGTGCAAGAGAAGACTTGGCATGATAAACGGAATTCTGGAAAAATGAGGAAATTACTTTTTTATTATACTATTTTCTTACAATTGTGTAATTATGATCATTTACTGATAAGATGAAGAATTCTATAAAAATCACGCACAGTGTCAGAGAGTGACGTTTACCTGAGTTATATAAAATTGAATGGTCATATAGAATTGGATGATATAATTAACTACAGCAGTTTATCTGACAACCTTTAAATTACTTCTTGAATTTTAAATAGTCTTTCCAAACTGCTTAAGACTGACCAATGGAAATTTTTACATTATTAGCATCTCTAATAATAATAAATTTCACTTCTCCGTATTTGAAATGAAAATAGTTATATATTTTGGATGGATGGATGGTGATTCATGATGAGTGATGGATGGCATTTTTCTATTCAGAAATGTATTGGTATACAAGTAATATCCACAAAACTAGGAAGCACGCTGTAAGAGTATTGTATTATAAGCAGTACATCATTTTCAGTTGATTAATTTTACCAGGATTTACTCTAACTTGCTGAAATTGATTCAATGAGAGACTCCTGTCCTCATAACACTGTCCTTATGTTTCCTTAATATTCACAGACAATGACACCATTTGTGAGGTTTCTTAACAAGAACAGTTGCAGTAGTTCTTTTGAAGGAAAAATACTGACAATCAAAATACTTAAAATATATTACACATAATCTATAATATACCAGTATCTATATACAGGACTTCATTCCCTAAGACATGAGAAGAGAGGATTTAAAAGAATTGTCTGCTATTTAACATGTACGGACAAGTTTCATGTTATTTAAAAAACGATTTAACACAAGTTTGTTGATTAACTATAATGCTTATTAAAATTATTCTTTGTTTAAGCACATCATAAACCTCTGCTTGTCAGTTATAATTTGTATTATTTCAATGAGACATAGCTATATGAACACCATATAACGGAAGTGTTTCTTCATGAGTATTAAATCTAATCCAAAATATACAGAGATCAGCAAGAGTTTTTCTCTCAATTCAATTAAAATTGCATTAAGTGCCTTGCCTATTATATGCATCTATTTCTATGCAGATGAGAATTATCTGCATTTCCTCTATGTAAATCTATACATTTTATTCTCGTGGATAAGCAATTATTTAACAAGGCCTGGTATACTTTCTACAAAAGCTCTTTGGCAGCCCTACCCTGTAAACCTTAAAGAATTTGGATTCCTGGTGTACTAAGCATGAAAAACTTCCTACTATACTCCCCCAGGAATGTTTTTAATAGCTACTCCTCTTATTTACTGTGTAGGCCTATTTGCTCCATTAGATTTTAAAATTAATTACTAGTTACTTTTCTTTTTTTCACCAGCTGTGCTCTCTGCTCTAATGGAAATGAATCTGTTAAGATTTTATTGTAGCATGTATGTTCTTCTCACATATCTCATTACTAAAAAGTCTCTGGCTGCCAGGGCACAGAATGATAAACAGATATAATGTCAAGTGATTCAAACTTCCAATAACTCACTCACATATTGATTTCTGCCAAATATTTGCCTTTCCATTTATTTCGGATAAGAAAAAATGCAAATTAATGGTTCAAAAATGGGTTCCTTGTATCTTTACCAAGATTGGATGTCAATGACAATTTAATTACAATTAAAATGATGGAGTATTGATTCTATTTCTTTGTATAGTGTGTTAATTATTGATTTAACTAAGTTAGTTTATTAAGAGTTCAATAAAAACCTCTGAACATTTTCCTATTCCACACTGAACAAACAGGAGAAGCGACGTTTAGTTTTAAGCACTTTAACTATTTGTAAAATAATGCACCTGTTTCACAGGAAAAAATGCTGATTATTTCATTTGGCACTACATCAATAACCTAAATATACATATTCTGCCCAATTCCTAAGACAGGTGTCCATAACACAAAAACCACTATTGACACAGTTAGCAATAACTTACCAAGTATAGAATTCTACTGACACACAAATAAGGAACAAATGTTTTTCATACATAGACTTCCTCGGAGTAGCTTTGGAAGACTTTTTTCCTTCCTCCTTGCTAAAAAAAAAAAAAAAAAAAGAGCTTTATCAAATTGGTCCTTCTGTCCTTGCAACCTAGATTTCAGCTTTCAGTAACATCACCCAAGGACTCCCATTTCACTCCTGCAAATCTAACAAAGCAGTTAAATACATAAATAGCTTTAAACATTAAAGTAGTCCTAATATCATTTATCAGAGCAGCACACAAAGCAACTGTGGATAAGTTTCAGTCTCCAAGTTGGACATGCACTGAAGTTTGTTGTTGAATCAAGTGTGTCCACTCATCTGAGAATCAAACCTGATGATGAAACCTGTAAGCAGTGTATATGCTTTGACAGGCTCCTAGGTCTTCCTTCAAGCTATTCATTAAAAGATAAACTGTGTGTTCAATGGAACTGTTAGTAAATAAAATGACTTATCAGTGACTGTGATTCTTTGGGAACTGTCATCTATAACATAGTCCTGTTGCGACAAACTTACTTAATACTCGAGTTGGAGACTTTTCTCCTCAGCAATACTCATGGGCACGCTCACTCCCTACTTTTCTTTATGTAGCAACATAGGGAAACTGAATGGCATTTAGCTTCTCTGAGGTAAAATACTTCGAAAATGTCTTTGAGAAGTGACAAATGTGAGTGTAAATGATGAGTTCAGAAAGATCTACAGCTAACAAAAAAAAACAAAAAAATTCTTGAGTATCTCTCAGTATGTAATATATTCTATAGAATATTCAAATTCAATATTCAAAAGTCTTCCTAGTGAGACACCAGCATTTCTGTTGTGACATCTGTAAGATGTCAAAAAACTATCTTCTAAGGAAAAGCTGCAAAGTCTGGAAAAATGCCAGATGTTATGAATTGACTAGAAAGAGAGGATCTTTCTGTTTGACCTACCTCTTCCTTGAGGAGAAAAAAAAACTGTATTTTTTTAAACTCTACTTAATTATTGCTAGATAAAAATACCTCATGTTGCATCTTTTCAACAGTTCTGAGAGTCTATATTTCAGAGATGCTGTGCATCTACAGTTCAAGACAATAAAGACAGGTATTCAGTGCTTCAGAAAAAAAAACGAACACGATGAATACAGTTTGCTCTAATTTGTAGATGAGTTTGCTGCTGGACTTAAGATTTCACTCTGTTAAGACTAGGTGTTATGCTATCTTGTCGGTGAAGTCCTACCAGCTCAGCTTGGACAGTGGAGTAGCACCGTCCGTCCTATCTGTACTAGGGTGCACCATGGAATTTTAGTTGGAATACTTTGATAGAACTACATTTTCAGAACAAATTGGTTGGTTATCTTAAATTTCAATTTTTAATCAGAGGAAAAATAGAAAAATATTGCAGATAAAAGGCAAAAGGTATGATTTACCGGATTTACAGTTCCATAAATGGTAATTTTAACTGAAACTGTTTGTAAAATATTTTTCAATGTCTGGTCAAATGGAGAAGCAGTTATTCACATGAGTTGTTCCATTGACAAGTGAAGTCCTTTTATTTTTGAATTTCTTCCAAGGTTGACAATATTTCTCCTAAAAGAATCCTATCACTCTAGTACAACTATGCTATGCTGTGAATGCAAAACTAACCATTCTGTTGTGGTATTTGTATTGATGAAGGTTTTGATTGATCCAGTCTAGATAACTAAAAGAGGGTTTTTTTGAAAAAAAGAATTCTAAGGTAAAAAGTTGTTAAATACATAATGACACACATTATGACCAATCTGGACAAGAAAGTACTGTTTACTCGATGAATTTGAAAGAAAGTTGTCAGAAACTTCTCTGTTGGTTTATGGAAACAGCACCTGCCTGCTGTTCAAACATAACCATGCTTCTGTTATTGAAAGCTTTTTTAAGATTTTTTTATTATTATTATTTTGAAATTTTGATCTTTTTGAACTTTTGTATCCTCAGTGTCAACTATGTACATTAAAATTTGAGCATTTCACTAGGAACACAGCAGATAAATATCCACCTCATTTTAGAGCTTTGAGTCTGATTAACACTTTGTTTCACTTTACATCATTGGTTCATTTCAGATAGTTTGATCCCTCTGCTCATCCCAGCTTTATTTCAAAAACTTACCAAATGTAAGTATAAATTTCCAAAGAGAAAAGTATTCCTTGGTATCACACAGTGATCTTTATTTCCATTAAGATGGGGAATCACACACATTCACAGCAGTGCTTGAGCATTATAGGTTTTTAGTATGGAAGTATTCTACTAAGTCACACATAGATTTGCCTAGCCATATCTATAAATTTGCCATCTCAGAGAAGGAGATAGTGCTCTACAAAGCATCTTAACAATTTAGTCTTTGTCATGAGTCCAGAATTGAAAAGAATTTATCAGATTCTCAACTTATCCATTTTTTCTACCTGAGGTTCAAACTTCAAATCCATACAAGCAAACAATTGAACTCATATGGCACCTTATTTGAAAAGTGCTGTAGTGTAACTTCTTTTCTCTATTTCTGTTTCTTTGTTGATTTTTTGAGATTTACTTTTCAATTCTGAAGCTAGAGATTTCAAAAGAATCTGTTCCCCTCTCATTAGTACCATTTTAAGGAAAAAAAAAGATAACAATATGAAAAATTCCTCATTGGTATCTAGATACAGGGATGAATTATCCCTAGGTAATCAGACTTTTCTTACATAAATCCTACTCTCAATCAACATCAGTCTAATATTAAATATTTAAGAAAAATATTTTCTTTGAAGAAAAATGGAAACAAAACTATTTGCCATATCTCCCCATCCACAATTCAGATTAATCCTGACTAACATAAACTATTTTTTTCTCTTCACCAGAAAAAGCAAAAATTTAATTTTAAACAAGAAAAATCTTTAGATAATTGAAAACTCCTTTAGTAGAGGTTAACTATTCACTCCAGCTGACAAAGAGTGCAACAACTTTAATATGCCTATAAATGATCCAGGATAGAATTCTCTGTTGGAAGAAATGGCCACTCTCTTCCATTTATCCATACCTATTGTGAACAAATACCTATTATCGTTCTACTTTCACCCAAACACTCTGCCTTTTAACCTTTCATAAGACCATCTAACTTTTCCTCTCCTTCTCTCTTCTCTTTACATTTTCAGCTGTTTAGCAGCATACCCAGTATTTCAGTCACTGGATAAGGCTTCATTGTTTCCCACTCAGACACCAAATTGTTTTCCGAAAAATTCATTTGCAGTCTCTCAGTCTACATCACAGTAAAAGTTTCCCTTACAAACTGTCCTCTGTGGTTTTTCTCCTATAGAAATGACTATTGTCAGGCCTCAGGAGAGTGCAGTTGTGCCGCAGCACCTTTTTCAGCTTGCGTCACTAGAACATCATAGTCTGGAATTATTTTTCCATTTTGCGGTTCACCCATTTTATTTCCTCTGCCTTCTCTGTCTCTTACTTCTCAATAAGGAGATTCTTTTCCTTTCTTAACTGTTGGGCTTAAGGGATCTCAATATTGCATAGTTATTTGTGGCTTGGCTTTCTCTTCTTTTCTCGTCTTACAACGCTGCTCTCCCACCAGCTCAAGCTTCTAAGGTAGTTAGTTCTCTCAAATTTTGAAGCCAAGAAAAAGAGGGGAAAAAAGTTTTCCTTCTACTATGTTCTGATTTCACTAAAGACTATTATAAACTGTAGGGTATCATTGCATCTGGCAGGAACAGAGATATGACTATATACTAATTACCTTTGTAATCTAATCTAAGAGTAGAAAAATCAAAGGGTTGCAGTCTTTTTTGCATAGGTCCAGCCTTCAGTCTGCCATTATAACTTTTAAAGGCTGTGTAAGCATTTGTCATGAAATTTGTCCTACTCACTAATGTCAAGTGCATCTCCTGCGTGAGACTGAATTTGTCCCTTTGTCAACTGCATCTTCTTTATAGGGCAATCCCAATTTAGGACGGTAGTAGGGAGATACATTTAAGCATTTAAGTTTTTTTAAAAGGTATTTATTTTTCTATACCATTATTATTACATATTGATTACATACCTATGCTCAATATCTTCGCAAGGGTACTATCCAACAATTGTTAATGCAGAGGAAATCTCAGTCTCAGGGAGCTCCTCTTCTACACTGCCTTTAGTATAACTATCTAGAGAGAATGGAATACTTAAAATAATCAGAGTAGCATTCCATAAAAATAATGAGGATACCACAGTTTTCATGGCTATCTATCCCTTAACTAAGAGCTAGTTTCAAAATGGATACCCATTTACTTAAAAATTAATTAAAATGGTGAGACACTAGCTTCATCAAGCTCATGAAGCTTCACCAAGCTCATAGATATAATAGTTTGTAGAATTAATGCAGCCTCAGCTTTTTGCAGAATTTCTGTATAATCAAATATATTCACTGAAGGACAGAATTAGGTGAACATCAAATCAATGGAAAGCAAACACAAACACTAACTTTCATAATACACTGTAGGAGTCAAACAGCTTTCAATTTGATGTTAATTAAATTAGTGTGGAAATGCTGTTATGCAGCTGGAAAGCCTAAATATTGGGAAACTATTACTGTAAACTACCAAAAATTCTCCTAGTATCCTAATATTATTTTGTCTTCTTCCACAATAAACACAGTAAATTACAAGTTTAGGGTGAAGGATCAATATGTTTGTCATTACAATTTAAATATTAAAAGTTGTATATTTTATGGAGGACTATAATATTCTGTTAAAAAGAAAAAGGTTCTTCAAGTTTAACCGAAATATACAGTCCACTTGGTTGCACTAGTAAGGATTTAAATTAAGGTCTTTATAATGTCATGGTAAAAAGTGGACTCTGAACTAGACTTCTCGCACTAGAAGTGCGAGAGAGAATACTACAGATCCTGCCAGCCAGTTCTCCACTACAACCATCAATTTTACTTGCTCTAAAAGAGATTTTATGTGGGAGAGTAGTGCAGTACAGGAGCAGATACTCAAAAAAAGTTATGGAATCTGTCACTAGATATTTTCTGGACTTAATTGAAGACTTGACTGGCCTGATCTTGTGTTAGGATAGTGTAGCTTTTAGCAGGAGATTGGACTAGAAACCTTCAGCTCCAACCAGCATTTCTATGACTGGGATTTTAAGTACTGAAATTAAGCTGAAAAGTACTCAATCAAAATGAATAAATTCTACCTTTGAAATCCACCCTATCCTGTCAATGCAGGTTTATAAAATACTGCAGTGACTGAAGTCTTCTGAATGCTTGGGAGATTTCCTGAAGGAGTCAGAGTTTTCCAGGTTGTGGAGTCCTGCACAAGCATCTACAAACAATGTTTAATTGTTTGGCCAGTGTATAAGCTGATGGCCAAGTCATAATCCATTACCAATCGAGGCCAATGGAGTGATTTCTATAAACCATGACCTTTGGTTCTTTTATGGCTTAAAGATTTTATTAACATAACTTAAAGCATCTAAGCAGTCCCACTGAAGTCAAAGAACCAAATCACTTAACTATTTCCATGAACTGGCTGATAATAGAACTATGGACTGAAATGGACTGAAATTGAAAACTAAATGGACTGAAACTCTTAAGCATGTTGAGCATTGAAATAAGACCCTTTCTTTTAAACAGTGTTCTTTAACAGTTGTAAAAAAAGTTTAGACTGTTTTGTTGTCTAAAGTATCTGGCAAAGTTTATTCTGAAAATTTTCTCTATGTGCTATTTTATTTGGTTAAAGCAAGATGAGAATTTATCTGTGCACTTTTTTAACAAATATTAAATGATACATATCTCTAAATACATCAGTTATACCCGGTGGTTCCACACGTTATGAACAGGAAACTATTTAGATTTCTTTTTAGCCCGCGGATGCACTGGTTCTTCCACAATGATAGACTAATCCATAGGCTCAATTTGTTCAGGAGCAGAGAATTTACACAGTATATACACAGTATATACACAGTATATTTTGCAGAGTCCTGTCAAAAATATTTAAAAGATTTTTTTCACAATACTAAAGTGTTGAGAAGGTTCAAAATAGTAGTCTTTCAATATCTCTTCTTGAAAAAAAAGAGCTGATGCTATTTCAGGTATTAGTTTTTATATTCTACTAGCTTTGAGTGTTTATAAGAATACAATCTACCATTTCCAAACCAGAGAGGGCATCCCGAGTCTCATTTTGATTAAACGGATTTGCACTATTACGTAGTTTGTAATATATACTACAAAGCAGCAAGATAGAAAAATCTGTTAAATTTTATGGTAAAATCTGTTATAAAATGACACTGTACCTGAAATGAACTTTAACTGCAGTGGAAGCAGAGTGTTTGCAGCATCAACCAAAGAAAAAGAGTACTGGCTGTTTTTCTCACAAAACAAACACTTTTTTTCATTAGATGTTTTGCTGTTAATTTTAAAAAGTACAGCCTACTATAAAATTTCAGTCCTATCCATATAAAAGGCTATGGTAGAAATACAAAAGCTTTAAAACACTCCAAGATGAATGAATTGGTAATTTTTTAGCCACTGGAATTGCCATATGCCATTTTCCTCCAGATTGGTACTTTATTTCCTTCATATGCATTCACAGTCCTCCATACCTTCTACAGTCCTACAGTCTGCAAAAAAAGTCATTTATATTTTGCCACAATGGTATCTCATACTACAATTATTCCTAGACACAGCAAGATAATAATCAAGTGCTCTAATCACTGGTAAAAGCTGTCCAGCCTGAGTAACAAACAAAACAGAAAATTAATCACACATGTAGCCAAACAGAATATTCCTTCAACTAGTCAAGTTTCTGCAGTAACTAGGAATTGCACATTGCAGCACATTTATTGTAATATGCACTAAATGTGACCATAAAAGTGGCCTCTTGTGGCTCAGCACAAAAATTTCTGATCAAAAACACTATAAATAAATAGTCAGAAAGATTCAACACATTTTCCTATCTCGATGAATATGGTTTATCACTGTTAATGAAAAAAAATTCTTTCTGATCTTCCCACATTAGGGAAAATACAGTAAGACAATTTTTTACTATCAGGTTAATACCTCTGTAAACTCTGGTAACAACAGCTAGCATATCTATGGCTCTGGTATACAGAAAACATCTGGATTCTCAGCATTGTTATCAAATGCATGTGCACAAATATTCCAAGTAAGAATCATATGATTCTTCTTTTTTTGTCTTTTCAAGGATTTTGGATACTGATACATTTTTGAAAAGCAGTGGAACAATGCCAAGCTAACATCTCAAAAGGTAGGTATTTGATAAAATCAATTAACCTGCTTGCCTAATTCACAATCAGTCTTAAACAGTGGCTTGATTTTAAATAGCTCTTCTGATCCACAATTTGCTTCAAAACAGCACAGTGGCACTAAAAACCTCTGAGAAAACAGGCCATTTTTTTCAAATGTCTTTTTTTTAGAATAAAGAGGTCCTGGACTGATCATCTGTGGAAGTCAATGCATGCATCTTATTAAGTCCTTTGACTTTGATAGCATTTCACCAGAGCAAAGAATTTGGCCTCTGTGCTTCCTAATGTAAAACAAGAAATCTCTCAAACTTACTTCAATAATCCAAGTATTTTTATGTTGGCTTCGGTAATCAGGACCCTGAATAAATTATATTTTCATGATGTGTGTTTGCAGAAATAGAACAAAGTTTAAGTATGTATTCAATCTTCTACTTGTTTAACAAGAAAGCTTAGCCTAAATAATGGCCTTTTCCAATACACATATTACAAACGTCACATTAACACACAGGGTTCTTATCCAGTTCTTAAATATAAGTATTTCTTTATGGAAAAAAAAATCTTAGAACTAGACTTACTCTGTGGGAACTGGAGAGTACATGAACGGACCACTCCAGAATATTTTAATACACTTTTAAGAATATTTTTCTATATTCATTTATCTCTACGAGCAATTAATTCTATGACAAGTTACTTACAGAGCACCAATGGTCCTAAATAGATACATTATATTTTTTTACAAAGTTTTGGATGTAGGCAGAAGAAATTGCATTTCCTTCTCAAAATAAAAACAATCCAATATGAAATACGATAGAAGCAGCAAGTCTTTAAAATTAGGATATATGGAGGAGAGGGAGTAAACAAGATCATGCTATTATGTAAGATGACATTAGGTTATATGGGGGTTAAATATCTTCATGACTGAGGATACCAAATTTGTATTTATTTGTATCCTTTATCAAGATATCTGTTGTCAACAGAGCCCAGACTAGTTATCACCACGGCTTGGCTCAAATAGAACTTCACACCCTCATAAAAATTTTAAGAGCATAATAGTCCTCTTGCCTGAGTACAGGTACATCTACTCAATCAGTAAAATTAAATTAAAGTAAAAGTTGGTGAACATAAAAGGAGATTCATTCTATGTATTTAGACTTTAGCCATCCGCATCCTCCAAACTCAGTTTGCTTTCAGTACAGAAAACAGGAATCTGGTTCTGATAAATAGAACAAATGTGTCTATCAGGTTTCTCACACAGGAGGTGGATGCTGGAACTACATGGGTATGTGTGCTCATGAGCTTTATACCTCATTACTGTTCTTTTAATCTTTCTATTAATTTGGCAATTTCATCTCATATTTTTGGCATCCTTTCAAAATATTTACACTTCCTTCAATTAAATGTACAGTAAACCAGAGCTACATACATAGCTAAATTGTCGGCCAGGCTTGACCCACTTAAATGGCGTTAACTCACTAGTTTTTCTTTGGTTCTAGCAGAGCTAGAACCAATCAGGAATGACACTGTCAAGATAAAGTCTAACAACAGAACATAAACAGATACTCATTATGTATCTAAGTATGAGGGATGCCTACTTAAGGAATGAGCTAAGTTAAATTCCTCCACAGATTTCTTGTTATTTGCCATACAGAAAAAATTGTTAGTGTAGAAGTCAAGAAAAGCTCATGGCTATATCAGAAGTTATATCAGAAGCATATCTACTTTCTGGGAGAATGACTGCTTATATAAGGCCTGTGACAGAAAGCTCCAGTCATCTTTCTCCCATTCATTTTAAACCAGTTTCACAGAAGCATATATAATTCCTTAATACAATATAATTGCCGCTTATGCTAGTAATCTAATTTAGCTTTCAGAAGCAAGGACATATGAAAAAGGCAGTATTGTAAGTTAAAAGAAACTGATCCATTGACCAAAAATGTAGCTGTCACCATCTTCTCTGCAACTTTGTAAAATTACTATACCCCAGCCATCCTGAAGGGCCAACAACTCTGATAAGTTATCAAAACAGCTTATGATACTCAGACTGCATTCAAAAAAAAGTAGACCTCTTTTTAACTTGCTGGATTGGAACTCTACTTAGTTTAGGCTGAGCATTTTGGTGCGAACTGTTGTCATACCTATGACTATAATATAAATACTTAACTCCCTCCCCTGCAAGAAAGAATGAGAAGCAATCAGTGAGTGTTTCGAGTCGAGGTTAATCTCTACCAGTCCTAAAATTCTTGTCAAGATATGCATGGCATCAAGTTACTAACTCTGTAAAGAAATACTTAAGAAATTTCTCATATAAGACACCAGAGGAAACTGCAATAAAAGCTGAACACTGTGAAAGAGAGAATCTGAAAGACAAAAGCACAAAGAGCTGTACAGTGGGAAGTTAAAAGTGCAATATCCAATCTACCATACTAAAATGAATTACCTAGGAAAAGTAGAACAGTGCAATTGCAAAACCTTCAGACAGCACAACATTGTTTCTATAATAACAATTAAATTCTGTGAAAAGTATCAGAGCATCTTCACAAAATTAACCAACTGGAAAGCAATAAAGGAAATTCAGGACTAAGCCATGCAGATCAAGGACATCCTCATCTGAACACTATTTGGTTTTCAGCTAACTGTCTTTCACCGATGACCAGTAAGTTAATAATCCTGTTCAGTGTGTAATAATGTCCCCAAAAGTGAACAAAATGAAAGGATGTTTGAAGAAATATAAAAAAAAAAGAAGTCTTTGCAAAAAGCAGCACCACACCCTCACCTGTAAGACAGTGTTCAGTTATATTCATTCTATCTCAGAGAAAATAAACTCTAAGAGTTATAAGAGAAATAGAAGAACTTCAGCAAAACATTCTGGAAATAAAATCACCTAATTCTTTTATCCACATTTTTACTGTATGGGCCAACTGTCACACGTGTATAGGACCAGCAAGGACCAGGATGGGTAGAACTGCGAACATCTTTGCCTGAGGATGCACTGTTAAACAATGCACATAGGATTCCAATAGCCTTTTTTCTCTCTCTGTTCATGTAACCTGTTCCCACAGGCCTCACTTCTCTAACATTACTGTTCAAACTCTGCCTCTGCTGTGCCACTATTCCCTTACCACAATATAATGTACTCTTCAGACAACAGAGTATCCACACCTGCAGACCATCTATTTAGATTATAGGACTACTTTATTTTGGCTTGTTTCAAATAAATAAATTAAAATAAATAAAATAATAATAAATTATTTATATAATAATATATATTATAATAATAAATTATATATTATAATAATAAATTATATATTATAATAATAAATTATTATAATAAATTAATAATAATAAATAAATAATAAAATAATAATAAATAAAAACTTCATGCAGACAGTTTACATGAATGAAAGAAAGTATCAGCAGATTTTCCTTCCAAAGAAGAAAATGGCAAATAAACTTTTCACACCAAAGACATATTCTTCCTTTCCCATAATTTCAACCTTAAAAGATGTAAAAATTCTAGGTAGATATTGGAGACTTTTCATAGATTCTTTTACTCTGTGTAGAATGATACTGCAAGTAATAGTTTGTAATGAAAACAGCAGCTGGAGAGTTTAACAAAATAATAATAATAATAATAATAATGAGTTAAATGTCAAATAAAGTAAACAAAGCCAGACCTGCTGAGGCTGCTCATTCCACTTCTACCTAACAAGCACACTTTTCTTCTCTGATCAGCAAAGTGCCTAAAAAAATATAATTTCAAAGATGTCAGCTGATGACTGATATCTGGAAACATCAATACTAGAAGCTTCAGTGGAAGCAGCAGGAGATTTGGGGCTTTCCTCTGACATTCATGATGGTTTTCCTTTCTGATGCTTCCTTCCTGCTTCCTCATGCGACTACTTGTGGAAAAAAAAAAAAAAAAAAAAAGGGTGGTTTGGCTCCACTCAGCACTGGAAAAGTGTCATCTATGAGACTGTGTCCAGGCTAGGGAACAGCACTTTTCAGAAGATGTGTATAAGCCGGAAAATGTATAGCATGGAACAATAGGAATGATCAGAAACCTGGAGAGCGTGACCTCTGAAGAAAGATCAAGAATATTCCCTCTAAGGAAGAATGAAGGTGAAATCTGAAAACAATCTACAGATAAACTGATCCAAAAAAATATCCTGTCCTCCATGTATCTGGGGGGCAGGAAAAGAAACACGCTTTAATATTTTAAACTTCAGGTGTACAGAATAGAAAATATGAGGTTATGAGCAATATTAAATATGAGGAAAATGACCAAACATTAGGGAAAACTTCCTAGCAACGACAGTTAAGGTTCAAAACCAACTGCTTCAAAGGCATCGTCAGAAGTCCTTATAAACATGTTAAATAAACATTTGTCAGGAATGACACATTATTATCCATACTTTGCTCTGTCTCATGATTCTTTTGCTTACTCTGCTATTAAACTGTAAAAATTCAGTAGCAATTTTAGGAGCCAGAAGTTCACTTCTTAAAAATTAATGGAACACAGAATGTATGAGCATGTTGGCACTTCAATAAATAAAAAATAAAAACAAAACAAACAAAAATCACACACAAAAAAACAGATTTCTGAAAAAATCCCTTTCAAAATGACACTAGAGAATCAGGGTACTAGACATGTGATCTACAAAGTATTTTCATAAATCAAAGTTGGCTAAGACAGCTAAGACACAAAAACAAAGGAGCAGTAATAAGTGTTCTGTTTTCTTTACTGGGGGAAAAAAAAGGTAAGCTGATCACTGTAAGTTCAGGCTGCCTATTTGTTTGCTTTTTTAAAAAAATATAACTAAAGCAAATCTTTTAAAGAAGGGTAAGTATTAGGCAAGAAAAAAAATTGCAGGTGCTTCAGAATTATTTAAGGTGGTCAAGTCCAGACAGGACTTGAGAAGTTTACAAGAGAAACTTTACTAATCACTAAAATGGCAAATGAAACTCAATGTTAGTATATATGGAATAACCAAAATTGGACAGAAAAAAAGAATGAGAATCATCCTAAACTAACTGTGTGAACTTGGGAAAAGAGTCTGGTATCACTGTAGAAAACTCATTAAAGACCTCAGCTCTACGCTGAGTTGTGGTAAAAAAAGCAGACATGATGTTTTTAAGGATAAGAAATAGGATGGTGAATAATACAGAAACTATTGTAATGCCATGATATAAATCAGTGGTGGAGCCTCATCTGGAATGCTTTGTATGCTTCTGATTACCTCGTCTCAAAAGGATATTGCAGAACTAGGCAGAATTCTGAGAAATGCAAGTTATCAAAGAACTAGAAAGCCTCATGTGCAATATTCAGAAAGGACTATAGAAAAAATACTTTGCTTATGAAGGGAACAGACGTCAATGACAAGTGTGCACTAAAATGAAGTATGGAGAAAGCAAATAAATGTTTCCAGCTTCCTGACTCATGCCACAAGGGCAAGGTCATAAATGGACATGAGGACTTAACAAAATAAAAAATGATAAATATTTCATTTAACACATGATTAATTTGTATACAGCATTGTCACAAATGCCTTTGAAGCCAGTTATTTACAGCCCTTTTCAAATATTATGGTATAATTAAAAAAAAAAGCAGAAACAGTGCTAAAATTTGGAAGGACCAGTAACTCTATCAGGGATAAGGAGCAAATCAAACAAGGAGATTACTCAGTGCTTTACCAGAAGTTTCTTGCATTTTCTCTGCTACCTGGTGATGGCCAGAGTTGACAGCAGCTGAATTAGACCAAGTGCAAAACTGTTCTTACTCTGCCTATGTCTTCATTTTTGTGAGTG
The DNA here is from genome assembly GCA_032275445.1 of Crypturellus soui. Lineage (NCBI taxonomy): Eukaryota > Metazoa > Chordata > Aves > Tinamiformes > Tinamidae > Crypturellus > Crypturellus soui. The sequence continues at coordinate 3,916,004 of JAUBNY010000700.1, forward strand.
AAAGAAGCTGAGCATGGGTATCAACAAGACTTTTGGAATCACCCTAAAGAGACAGTGAAGAGTGAAGCTATTAGGAAATGGAGCATCACAACTCAGGAGGGGATTGAAAACTAGTTTATAAGGGATTACTGAAATCGCTTTATCAAAGCTGAAATTATGAACAGCAATGCTGAACAACAGCAACCCTAAACAACAGCTACTGAGCATGCAAAGTATGGGGATGATCCAGACAAAAATATAAAAACTAGGTTACCAGGAAAAATAAAAGGTAGCTCTATGAAGGCAAAGATGTGAACAAGCAATTGGCAAAGGTTAAGCTTAGGTAAGAAAGCCCATTTGAGGCCTGTCACAGTATTAATGAACCTCTTAAAGGGGTACCCTTGAGAAAGAAAGAAATTATACTTTGTTTGAAGGATAGGATGTTTGCACAGGCCCCAGGAAGGATACACTTATGAGGTTTAAAGTTGAGTCAAGCCAGGAACCAGAAGGACTTCAGTTCAGCAAGCAGCTCAGAGAAAGATCATAGTTTGTAGCCCCACAAAGGTATTCAGGAAACTAAGTTATTTTTCAGTGTGCCTAACTGAGGGACTGGGAGAGTTTTAGAATCAATCACACAGCAGCCTGAATGAAATAGTTAAAACTCTCATCTTCCACGGTGAGCAATCTGAGATTTAAACAAGTCCAAAAGGAAACTATCAAGGACAATAACTGGAATTAGATGTTTAGCTCTCCCTTGATTTTCAGTATAAACTGGTAACTGCTGTCCTGCCTTTGCAAATCTCCTCTGAATGGGTCCAAGGTTCCATGGCTATGTATATTTATACATATTAACAAATTAAATATGGCCAGAACATATTTCTGACATTGAGGTCAACTGGCAAATAACTGACTGAATCTCTGCTACTAAACTCCCCTTACTTTGCAAAGCAGAGAGGGCACAACTAAATTGCCTCCTGGAATGGTCATCTGCCAGTGCTCATTCCCAAATCCAGGAGCACAGCAGAGCCTGTCCTGACAATACAGTAATACAAACAACTAAGTTTACTGCATTCCCTAGTACTGCTTGCTAGCACAAAATAACTTCTGGGCACTTAGCTCTGATTATTGGCATCTGACCTGCCTTGTTGGTATTTTTTCTTTACATTGGATGGAACATCAAATATAGTGATTTTTTTTTAATTATTGTTATTACAAGAACTACAAATGGATAGATCTTTTTCTGTCTTGCAGAAAACCTAACACATCCTTTCTGATGCGCTTAGCTGGCACAAAATGAAATGCCTGCGACATTTGGGTGATGTCAGAGCCAGTACATGGCAGTGATAGAAAAGCCATATATGGACAAGGAGACAGACTGCCACCTTCTACTGTGCAAGGACTTATGACAACATCATACTGCAGGATTTGCATGACTAAAATTAGGCAAAAGCATTCTCCATGAAAGAAAGGCCAGGCAGTCTATAAGCAGTAGCCGGAGGCAACTCCAGATATGTCAATTCAGCTGTGTAAAGAATGTGCCAATCTCACTGCTGGAAGAGTTGCCACACTTAATATTCTGAACCAGTTATTAAAAATGAGGGGGAGTAACATGAAAGGGTGAGGCACATGGCATGCACTGTGCTACCACAGCATGCCATATACTCCAGATAATACAGTGCATTAGAAAATTCATTTACACTTTCACTGCTGACAAGTGCAGCTGCTGCCAACTAACCTCTCTCTCCACCTCATTTTCTGTTTCAAGGTGAATTCCTGACCTTAATGAATCAGTGGGAAATTTGCCATAAAAGTTAGTGGGAACAAGATTTAGTCAGTCTGACTCTTCAGGTTTCTGCAAGTGTTTACATCCCCCTAATTCAGCTAGGAATCATTATTATGTATTTTAATATATATTACTTGTTTGACCTCTCCAAATTAGTGTCTTCATTTTTCTTTTTTGATTACTTCGGAATAGTAAAGTCTGGAAAATGTACCACTGTGAAGATTATTATCGGATCCAAACAAGCAGGGTAGGTGTTTAATAGGCACAGATCCTCTTTAGAACTCCTCACCTCTGTCTCCAGTCCTCCTCCAAGCCTTATGTGCCTGAAGCCCCAGTGAAGTGAACAAAGTGGAGCATAAACAATACCACCCAAATATACAGTTAATGGGAGTGTGTGAAGCACTAGTTCTCATCTGACACCACAGGTGAAATATTTGTTCAGTGCAAAGATAAGGGTGTTGCAAGGGCCTAATCCTGCTCTGCAAATATCAGTGCAAACTTTTAAATCTGCTTCTATTGTCACAAGATCTCATCCTGGATTAACAGTGAGGTCCCTACACCTTATTTAAAAGAGATGGGAAATACAAAAAAAACCCTTGTGAAAATGACACTGCTACTTTCCAGAGTCACTGTAAAGTTTGCTCTTCAATACATGGATTGTTTGTGCTGGCAATTCATTCCTATTGATATACAGAAACTACAATTCGCAATTTAAAGTATTCCAAAGTAAAAATAGGTCACCTGGGTTCACCACATAAAAATGTAAGTCTTAGGTTACTCAGACCAAAGGGAGATAGATCATGTAGAAACCTACTTCTGTTTTGAGGCTGCTTGAATGAATATTGTGTTACGTTTGCAAGGATCTGGGTGAATAAAATCAAAAGAAATTTCTGTTCCTGTGCAGACAGAATTCCTGATATCAACAGGTGTGCACACAAAGTTGCACAAAATTAATTTTAACTTAAATAATACACCTCTCCATGTGGGACAGCTAAATTTGCCAATTTTATCACTGACAGCATGTTAAAATACTCCCTATGAAAAAATTCCAATCCATCTATTTCAGAGACCATCTGTAAAACACGCCCTTGGACTGAATAGTTCCACTGATGGCAATGTTAATATCAATGCACCATAGTGCATACAATAGCATGAGGTGCTTAAACAGAAAATAAAAGTGCCTACTGTATTGCAGTAGATCGCAGGAATTCTACCCTCTCAAAGGTGATTTTCAATGACTCTATACTTGTTCATATTGTAAGACTCATTTTTAATTCTCTTGTGTGAGTTTCTGCTATTTTGGGAACCTGCTAAGCGCTGAAACTCAAAACCTTGTGGACAAAAGCCTTCTTTTTTTTTGGCAGTTCATAGAACCTGGGAAATTCAGTCTCTGAGCAGGACTGAATTTTCCCTTCTTATATCATAGTGTAGCCTTGTATAGACAAAATAAATTCTGTGTCTTTTGTTGTTTTTTTGCTCCATGCAAGTTCTGAGTAAACTACAATTTCGAAAAAAAATCTTATTCCAATGAATTCACTAGTCTGGTGACTCTCTAAATGGCTTTACATTCCCACAATCACAATTCCCTCAGCACAGGCCCAAGTTCAACAGTATCTGCAGGAGGGCTGATACAAAGACTGTTTTATACTTGGTCAGATAGCAGATCTGAGAGTATAATGCATTCTATAAGTTGCAGAATTATAGAGACTGTGTGATCTAATGCTCCAGTGTATAAATGAAGGCAGGATGGTTCAGAAAGTCAAACTTAGTTATAATATCAGCCTAGCAGACCACACAAACATGTGCTAACCAGGATAATGAGCAACTCTGGTGATGTGAAGGATGCAAACAGCAGCTGTGTTTGTTGAATCAAGCCCTAGAAATGGAGATTATCATTTGTTCTGTTACAAGAAACATTTCCTATAAAAGGAAAATGGAACAAACAGCAAACTTGTCTGAGTCAAGTGCAAAGTTTGTATACCTGAGGCTTGTACAGGATTTATTTGGTAATTGAAGTTCCACAGAAGTTCTCCAAAATGAAACACTAATGAAACTATTCTAATGAAAAACATTCTTCCAAATAAATGGCTTCATCAAAACACACTGATATTACTTATAGTAGACTAACTCTTCCATTATTGCATCAAACGCTTTTAGAAACGGGACAGTCACCCTCCACCCAAGACATCTGAAGAAATTAAAAAGAAATAAAGAACACAACTGTCAAGTGAAAGAGCAATTTTTCAGTAACATTTAGCCCCAACAATGGAACATTAAAAGTGAAAAAAAAACCTTCTATTTAGAAACATATTGAGTGATTTGTAAAATCTTGGGCTGCTCTGTGACTGCTACTATCACCAGCCACAAAAGGAATTTATTCAGTAGAGATTTATGACCGATACCTTAATCATCACTAGTTCCAGCAATGTCAACAAAGGAAATTAATCATGTAATTTAAACTCAAGGTGGCAATGAATAGTTTATTTCTAAAATAAGTAACTAAATAAATTTATTCTTGATAGCATTTTCCATATTTATCATTTGCTAGAATGATTTATAAACAAGAGAATGTTTCTATACAACTTAAAAAGTATGAAATATATCTGGAATGAGGACCAGAGGACCAGAGCCAGACTAAATTGTTATCTTTACATTCCACTTAAGCCTTTGTGTTGATCTCCAGTAAGATTCATTCATAAGAAGAATTTTAAGCTGTTTTTATTCTTAGAGGGATTTGTGTTCCAAGAGGATGTCGATGTTGAAATCTTGGCCCCACTACAGCTATCATTTGCAGTTGCTGTTAACTTCAAGAAAACTAGTATTTCATAAAAATCTGTTTGAAAAGCCTTTTTTTATTGATATCAGAAAGACAGCACAGATAATGCCTAATAAATCACAAAAATGAGAATTTCACTAACATTTGAAAGTGTACTTGTGACCTCATTGTGACCTTGTAATATAGCAAGAAAACATTCTCAGAGCTACAAATATTTTTGCAAATTGAGATGAAAATATCAATTGTTGGGAATGGTTATCTTATATTTGAATCAACATATATATTAACTTCATAAAGCACAAAATAATGATGAAATATAAAAATATAAAATGCCCTGCAACTTTAAGATCTTAAAGTTTCTTTAATGACATAAAATAAAGCAAATGGGTAATAAGCTAACAAAGAAAACAGCTTAAAACAATTCAAAGAACCTGATTTTGCTATTCTTTCTCCCATAGAACAGGCTCACACATGTTTTAGTCCTGTTTGAATCAATGCTACTTCACATGCAAAAAACTATTCAGCTTAAGTAGCAATGGAAAACAAACCCAAAGAATTTATAGCACCTGATATTGAACAAGATCAACAAGAATTTAGCTCTTGTAGATAAGTTGCTGAACACGTGCTTTTGCAAGGCCTGCATAACTCTGTGAAGAGTTTGGACAAGAAAGATTTGAATCAGCGTTACTACACGTAGGACAGACATTAAAGATGTTGTCTTTTGATATTAAGATAATGTTTTGGTGAGATGTGTTTAACAACAGAGGACACTAGAAACAAAAACTAAGAACAAATCATCCCTTTGTGTCTTGGCACAGTCTAACCTATATTGTATCACTACAATTATTTTAACCTCACAAAGTCATTTTCCATTATTTCTTTATATTACCCAGTGCTTCATTAAAGTTTCTTTGTTCTTTAGAACAGTGAAAATTGGAGGCTTTAGAGTAGCTGTCTTCAGGTCAAAAGTATGCTTCTTTAAGCCTCTTTTTTCTTTAGTTTGTTTCTCTAAATGAGTAGCTCAAAACAAGAGCCAAACCATACAGAAAATTTACCTCAATGTGAAAAAAGGACATCTGGCTGGAAAATCTATCCAAAGGAAAAGTTCTCCATTCTATCCCCTTATTGTTCTTTGGAATAAGCTTTCAAGTTAAAGTTGAAACGTAATCCAAGTTGTTGATTAACAAATATTTTCATTTATAGTTCCTTAAGTACAAAAAAAAGGCTCTTTAATATGGCAGTACTGTATAAAAAGTACTGTTTTTTTCACGGTGACAGAGGCATTGTCATCCAAGATGAAAAAAAAAAAGAAACATAGCTGGAATTCTTTTCCAACTCCAATAAAAAAAAAAAATGTTTACAAGTACTCTTTGGAAAAACATTATTGAAAAATACTTCCGTATTTTCTTCAAATATCTTTCAGATATACAGATGAGAAATAAATGAAACACAAAAATGAAACACATAGAGACTTAAAAAAAAAAAATTGAGACCCCCTCAATTGATTTGAGATGACAAAGAAACTACTTAACTAACATTGTAGAATGTTTTCCTCATTAAACCCAAAGATTGTAATATTCAACTTTAATACTTTAAAGCCATGTATTATGAATCCACTACAAGAACACTTACTCTGATGACATTTTTCTAGCTGTTTATTTCATGCTATTTTTCACATGGGTAGCAGTTTGTAGGATCAAACCCATCAATTTCATTCCCATAAGAAGAAAATCTAAAATACAATAGAGTTATAATTCAAGTCATTCAATATGATTTTTTTAAAGGATTAATCAAATTATGTAAACAATGAAAGGAATTCAATAGCTTCCATATATATATAATGTTTTCAGATGTCTCAAAAAGCTAAGTCTTTCAACTAACTGAAATCTAAGGGGTTACTATAGAGTAAGATAGTTCCAGTAATACTCCTCACCAGGTAGAACACTAAAAACAAATTCATACTTCACTCAGTCTGATTGTATTCCTTACAACTGTAACCACACAGCCCTGGTGTTTGTTATGTGAATATATTTTGCAGTCAGGAGAGGTTGGCAGAATTATGGAGAATTACTGTATATCTGGTTATAAAACAGAAAGGCTGAAACTGATCTTTCATAAAGAACTTTCCAATGTAGAATGAGAACATCCCTCCCCCCACCAAAACCAAGATATAGAAATTAAAATCAATGTCTGCTTTGCATACAACTGAATTAGAAAGTTTTCCAGTAATAATTTAATAAGTCTCAAGTTACTTCTGCAGAACTGATAGTTGCAGAATCTGGGAGTCTCAGGGAAAAAAAAAAGGAAAAAAAAGGAGGCAAGAATTACCGTATGAAATTTCTAAAACCCTGGTGGGTTTTTCTTTCCTTTTTTTTTGGTGAAAATTTAATATTTGTATTTGTATTATTATTAGATCATAAAACTGAAAATCCTTGCCGTTCCTGCAAAATTTATATGAAGATTTTTAGAAGATTTTTAGCAAATAACTCCATAATACTGGGACGAACAAAAACATTGTACTGCTCCAAGGTGATATACATTCTAACCATTGATTTAAAAAAAAATACTTTATCTAAGAAACATGCTTACTGAGAGCTGAGTATTGTACATTCTTTAGTTCTGTTACAGTACCTACCTCGTGCCTTTATTCATGTCATAAGAGCTTAGAGGCTTTTTTTTTTTATTTGTTCTAGTCACATTCAGGAAGATTTAACTTTGTGAAAAAACAGCACTTTTCAAACAAAGATTACATTGCTACTATAAACACTGTATGCAAAGGAAATGTACTACTTATTTTTGCTGTTTTACAGGGGCAGGAGAATGGACGTCCAAGGTAGCAGGGATACCAGAACTAAGGACATCAGACAAACCCAAGAGGAGATGGTGTCCATGGGAACCTCAGAGAAATAAAGACACATCATCGAAAAGACAAACAAACAAAAAGGAAGGCATTTCTTAGAACCAAAAGAACACAGAAACTAGTGGTAGGACTTTGCAATTACCAGGGAAATTCTGACATGAGTATTCCAGTGACTCATGAAAGAAATAGGGAAATGTTTAACAACAGGGAAACATTCTTCGAAAGCAAAGGCTATCTAATAGAGAAAGACATCTCTCTCTTCTACTGCATCACTTAAAGACAATATGGAAAAGAAGTAATGAAGGCTCCTTCACTCTGTTATCCTGAGACAAAGCCCACAAAAATTATCTGTACTACAGACACCTATCATGTAGACCAATAATTACAGATCCATAAAGTTCTACATGAAGTCATTTGTAGGCTGAAAAGGATATTGGGCGGTGTTCTGCAATCAATTTGCTATGAGGACAACAGTCTGCCTTTACAGAGCTGATTGCTTTAGTCATCAGTGGGAATTAACTACATAAGAGTTTCTGAAATATAGTAGTAAACTGATGGAAAACCTTTGTTTTTTTTTTCTAAATATCAGAGTTGACCTTAAGCAAAAAAGAAAATATCTACTCATTATAATAAAGGCTTAGGAGAAAGCTGAAGAACAATTAAATAGCAAGGGGATGTATTTATTTCTATTATTGAGACTATACATGCTACTAAGATCTGAGCTCCCTTCCTGAAAACTAGGAGCAGCTTAATGCCTTTTAGTGTGCATTTAAAAATAGTTCATTGAGGCTTAAAGCTGGCAAAACTTACAAAGACTAGTAGCCCTCCAATTCTGAGGAAAAAAACCTTTGCATTAATGTGTTCAGTCTATCACATCTACTGGAAATAGAGCTGTTCAGTCATTCATTTCCCTAAACTGTACATCTGCTGTCAGTCTAAATCTCTTGTGCAATATTTGAGGCTTCCAGTTACTGTAACAGCAATTTTACTTTCAGAAGGCTTTCCCTTCCTCTTAAAGACTGAAATTTGTTTTGCAATTCTGTTCATTTTATTTATAAATATTTAATTTTCATTTGCCTTCTTAGAATTTGTTCTAAGTGGATAGTAACATGAATTTATTATGAAGTGTATTTATCTTTCTGTATCTCATTAATGCTCAAGAGTTCTGTTGCCTCTATTAAGCACATTGCTAAACAAACGTCTGCCAAATTCAAGCATATGAAAGAAACAAAACATATACTTAACAAGCATTTTTTTTCTTTTAAACCCCTCTGATAACATCCAAGTCCACTGGATTTCTAGAAATGGAATTAGGGACAGAGACCTCAAGAAAGGAGATATGATCTGGATAGTTTTTAATGCCTCAGCTCCTTACAGTTTTTTTGCAAGTAACCCGAAGTGGCAGTTCCAAGGGTTATAAACACATGTCCAACATGAGAAAAAGCATGAAGAAATGTTAAAATAACACATAAAGAAAATCTGAAGTTAAGACTTGTAGCAGTTTTCATAGAATATGATTTTATATTAGGTTTGCTCACTGTTCAGATCACATCTGAAAGAGAAAGAGTTAAACAAATGAGACAGTACATGTTAAATTTGAGGCTCCTTGAAAAAGGAAGAACTCAAAAATTTATGAGGCACTAGGAATGTACTGGAAAAAGTACAAACTGATATTGAGAAAACAAAAATAAAGAAAAGTAAAGGATAAAGACTACCCAACAAACTAAAAAGAAAAACAAATGTTTAGCATACAGCTTATCAGTGAAGGAGTAAGTGATATAGAAATAATAGAATAAAGAACTTTTATTTAGGTAATCTCTGCATCTCATCATGACAATGGCTGGTCATATTTTCAATATATCTTCAACTAAACTAATCACCCTTAAATATTCTGATAGCATAAACATACTGAAAACATTGCTCAGGAGTAGCATAGCATGATTCCAATTTGTTGTGACTTAGATGAAGCAATACAAATTTATACTAAAAGAAAGTCACGGATAATAGAAGTTTATTTGTCTTCTTAAAGCAATTCACAATGCAACTATCTTAGTTGCTATAAAACACTCTGATCTCTTCCCTGTTAAGGGGAAATCAGACAGAAGTTAACTGGGTGATTCTAACCATACTTGTATATTCTCTTCTGTCTCAGTTTGGTATCACAACTACTTTAAATTGTCATTTAAATCATTACGTTCAGAAAGGGAATCAAACTGTATCATTATTACTAAATAACTTGGAAGCTAGGGAGTAACAGAATTTAGAAGCAGTTAATTTAGTTTCAGATTATGATATTAGAAATCACTGCAATGCTAAGCACCTTCAGTGTAATAAGTACATTGGTATAAGATGAACTAACTGAAAAGATTTAACAGAGGTATTAAAACCATAACTACTACTTCTTCCTCTCTCTCTGCACAAAAGAAAAAAAAATCTCTACAGACACCCCTGAAATATCATAATGGACATAATGGACATCTTTAACATGGACTGACACTAGTATCTGTGTGCACTGCAGATACTACTAGAATTCTTAAAAGTTTGTGTTGGTCTACTATAATAAAACTTCTAGTTCTTCATGTCACTAAAATATCTACGAACCTGCCACACTAATATTTCAGGTATTTCAAATAATCAGATTTCTCCTTATCACTATAGCTAACTTTAGACTGGGTTTAGTTGTTTATAAAATATTAGCTAGCACTTTAACACACTCTTCCCCTATTCCCAGACAAAACAGACCGCTTAAAACTGCCAGTAAGGTACTACAATAACAACAGATGCACTTTTTCAAAATACGATTCACTATATACACTCCAGGTTTGGATTGTCCTGAATAGGAACTGCTCCAAAAATTGATGCCTACAACACCAGTTTTCATATTTCTATACACGAAACATTTACTAAAATCACATATTTTATTTCAGAACTTTCTAGACTGAACATGTGGTTGCTAAGTGGGTGAACACATTATTCAATTAGTAAAGCTATGTGATAGTGAAAGCAAACTGCCACAATTAGATTAGTCATGTTGATTGTTTATGGTTTAAGTACTACTTAAAAATTGGTCTATAGAAAACCACTATATTTAACTGAGGTCATGATTATTAACACATTACAATCAAAATTCTATCATATTATATCTTGCAAATATAATTCAGCATCATCACAGTTTCTTCTACATCAGTAGTGTAAGTGAAGGAATGAATACTATTATCTTGATAGTTTTCATTATTACTATATATAAAATAGTCCTATAATCTTCACAGTTCCCAAACTTTGAAAGATTTCAGATCATTGATAAAAATGTGACTAGTAGAGATCATTTCTACTATTTAAATCTATAAATTTGTATAAAATATTAGAAAAGCCATTAGTTTCTCAAAGGATTACTACCAGGTAAAATGTTCAACAAGATCTAGGGTGAGAACTCAGATAGATGGGTGGGTCCATTTCTAAAGCAAAGGAATATCAACACTGTCTACTATTGCTGTCATATGTTAGTCAAGTTGGTTGATACGATATCAGAAAGCACTCCAGTAAGGAAGTGATGAAAACAAAAACAACTTACAGAAGCTATTGGTAAGATAACAGATGTATAGAAATAGCATATTTTAAAAAGCAGCTTTCAGTATCCTAAATGGAATCTAGCACAAAGGAATTTAGAGTTTCTTGCAAGACTAACTGGCAATATATATGGAAATGGGAAGCCATGAAATCAGGAAAGAGGAAGGTTTTAGAGTTGCATAAACACAAAAAGGTCAAAGGAAATGAGAGTGGCACAAGTGAAAGGTCTTTAATGACATCTTACATTTACAGCCTTGGCATGCATTATTAGATCTATAGAAGGTACACAGGTAGGGTTTAGATGATTAACTCGGTACTTCAATTCCAAAAATACACACTCAACATCATCACTAACTACTAACAATGCATATCAGGACACTCAGCTGTTATTGCTCAAGATAGCTGACATTTCTAGAATTATCTTAATTTTAATCAGTTTCACTTCTGTTCATGTCTATGGATAGTTCCACATTCCTCTGTTTCCCTCAGCTGTAATGCCCTCATCAAGGACATTCTCAGAAAAGCAGGCTGAAGACAGACAGCAAGACTGATGACATGCATTCCTTGCAGATAGGGCTAAAACCCACGTCTCTATTCCCTGATGCATGAGCTAATACATACACTGATCTTCTCCTGCACTCCCAACTAATATTTAATTATGTCATGCAAAGCAAAACACCTTCAAAAGGAGACAGTGCAAGCATCCCATCTCAGAGTATTTTATAGCCAGGATACTTTCCTGGAAGATGGGAGACGCTGATTAGAACTCCCTGAGGCAGAGGAAGGAACTGAGCACAAGTCTCCTCCCTCTTAACTGCTGAGCTAGTGCATAGCATGTGTTGGGAGGGGCAGACAAGGAGCAGAACTATAACAGTATTTGAACAATAAAGACTGTATGGTTAATTTGGGGAAAGGAATCCTGAAGATTATGGCATTCTGCTTCCAGACAGCAATACTACCTAAGGCAACTCCACCGTCCTAAGGAGTTTTCAACATGCAATCCAAACTTCCTAGTACTTGCCACATAACTTGTCCTTTTATACGGTCTAAGAAACTAACTTGAATGATGTTATTTCATCAACACCTACTACCTAGCAACTAAGTAAAACTTAAAGGTGCAACACCTGTGCTTTGCTTTAGGAATATGGTGCCAGTTAAGAGGGACGGAATCACGAGTGAGGTGCCTTTGCCAGAGCAGGAAAATACACTGCTGACTCGGTGGGAGCAGGAATCTGGGTAGACACCGGGCAACAGAGTTTAAAACTCATCAGATGAGATTGACAGCACTTACACTAATCCAGAAGAAAGGCATGAGAAAACAGTGAGAAGTCGTCTGGATATACAAACAGTTAAGCATCAGAGGAAAGAAACTTTACCTACAAAATAAGTCTTTTCCAGTTCTGCTTGTGGTTTTCTCTTCCACCACTTCCATCTTTTTATGCCATGCCAACTGTCTTTTTAAAAGCTACCATCTTTCCACAGCCTTACACATAATACCACTTCTCTCATCTCAATAATATAATTAACATGATTAGTCATTAATCATTAAAGTAAAACATTCCATATGACTCTCTTTCCCTGAACACAGAAGAAATTGTTTTAGATTATTTGTAACTCAGATTGTAACTTCTCTAATTAGGGATACTGGACTAGATTCTCAATTGTGATTATGAGCTACTACACTTCCAAGTCTCCAATTTATATCATATGAGGATCTTACTTATCTAATTAGTATGGATCAGAGCATTATGCAGGAATGCTCTCCACATGGCATACATGTGCTTGAGCTGAGCAATCCATCACGCGCATTCCTTCGCGACTGAGATGTCAGTGTCTCACAAGACTGCTATATTTGCCCAACTGCTGTTCAGTTAGGTGTGGTGGAAGTATTACTGCAATAAGCATATTTCAGATATATGTGCGGGAAGAAATTTCAAATGAGATGGCATAAACCTTTGTGATTTCCATAGGCTACTACCATCCTACAAGAAACACTGTTTCTTTGAATTGTTTTCTTCCTCCTTTCCTGACAGTATGTCTCAAAGGATCTCCCACAGCACAGAAATATCTGGTACAAAATTTAATGCATCCTGAGCTACTGTCTTCCTGAAAACTGCCTGACCATTTATAGGATTAGGTAATGTGTGTCACACACCTGAAAGTTAGTTTACCCAGAAAAGATGGAAAGCACAGGGAAACTTCAGTTTCCTATAGCAAATAGTTCTAACGGATATTCCTTCACACAACACAGTAGCAGTAGCAGTCTCAGTCTCCTTCCTTTCTTCCTCTCCAGACAGATGAGGCCTGCAGCCACTTCATCCTAAATCCACTCTCCATTTCTTAAACAATTCTTCAAAAATTCAAAAAAAACCACACATTACAAAAAACACCAGTGCATCACTTTAGGGACAGTAGTTACTTTTTTCTTACCTAACTAGGAAAGAATACCCTTGAGCTTGTTCAGACTTTAGCCACCAGCATTTCTGAAATTAATATCAGGCTTAGCAGCACTGCACAAGATATCACAAGCCTGTGTGATCACAGGTAATTACTCATACAGAGTGTGAATTGAGATTTCATCACAATACCAAAACTGTTACAGCTGCATATAGTAGCTGTAGTAACTGATCATTTAGTCAAGAATACTTAATTATCTAAATGTTTCATCTTAAATGGGTACACATGTAAAATCCATTTACAATTTAGTAATATACATACTGAAAATATAGGGAAAGTACACAAGAAAGTACATAAACTAAGGTTTATCTTGTGAAAAGTTAGATTCCTGTTGACATGTGGAAGTTCAGGCTGTTGCAATCAAAAGGCGTGTTTGCAAGTCTAACATTTATAATTACACAAACATTCCCCCACCCTTATGTCAAATAGACTGAATGCCTTTCCAGCATCAAGAGGCTTTCCAGCTGGTGAAGAAAACAGCACCAGGAATTCAATTTGTACAATATTGTTACCTATCTACATTTCTGAAGAGAATGGAGTGCATTTTTATTCCCATTTGCTATTCTACTGCAGCCAGATGCTATAATGATGGATATGACGTGTATATACCAGGTACACACACATACATATATACAAGGTCTCACTTATAAACAGCTCAAAAATATTACTAAATTAATAAATACCTTGAATAAATGTTTAACTGACTATCATAGAATGCAGTAGTTCATAGTTTATTTATGGCTATTTAAAGTATATTAACTGGTAACACATACATTCTCCATCTGTAACTTGTCTACAATGACAGCCAACCAGCCATTAGCCCTTGCAAACTGCTTATCAGCAAAACAGTCTTAAGTTCAAGCTAAATACACTAAATAAATGAGTCTCTCTTCTCCAGACAAAACCATCTCCACTTTGGAAGGCAACCCAGGTAATTGGGATTGCAATGGATCAAAATGGCTCTGGTTCCTTCACCTGCCTTGGTCTGCTTCATTTTTAGACAACAACAACTTTGGAGAAGTATTCAGCCCTGGTATCATCCCACGTAAATACAGTACGTAACCAAAGTGCCTGGCCTAAGAGATTAGTTGTATATACTTCTTGTATAATCAGCAGAGAACATGACAAAAATCTTGTTCTACCAATCCATGTAACAGCTTTTCTGTATTTGGGTCAAAAGTGGAATAAAAGTAGTTGGTTAGATCAGTTTAATCAGAAAAAAAAATTAATTATTTCTGATATATTCTGTTAATATATAGTAACAATAATGTGCTATTTCTGAATGCAGACCCAAAACTGGAGAAAGCAAGGAGCTGAGGGTGGGGAGGAGAAGGCTGGAACACAGAAGGATACAAGCATAATTGCCTTACAAATCAGCTGACTGATTAGAAACATTTTTTAAAAAGGAGAACAAAGTCCCATACACCAGAGAAGAAACACAAAAGCCATGAAAGTATCTTCATGGATGTTGGACACTAACCACAGGTTATGATAGGTAAAGGGTTCCTAACTATAGGAAACAATAGGTTTCTTAAGGGATCATTTTTTTTCCAGAGCAAATAGCATAGAAGTTCAAAATTGAAATATCAGCATAGTGATCATTGTATTTGATTTTTGAGTAGTAAAATGAATTGCAATAAAATGCTAAATACTTGTTATTGAAATATTGTTGTTCGGTTAAGCGGTTTATGGATGGCAGGGCTAAAAGTTTATGTGGCAACTGCAAGGTCCACAGAGTCCCATGGTGACATGAAGTACAAAACTGTGCTAAGTTTTCTGTGGGGCTTGCTATCAAAAATTCCCAGTGGACCAAATCATTCTCACTAGAAATCAGATTTTAAAAAATCTGAGGAGGAATCATCTGTGAGGAACTGTATAATATCTAATGCTAATATCTACGAGGAGCTGCAGTGTTGCTTGGAATGGGAACAAATTCTGAATGATTGGGTTTCATCTAAAAATGGCAGCAGAATAACTCCAGATCAACATTACTTATTGTGATGTCCTTGCAAGGATTTGGTGCTCTCTGCATTCTTTAGTGCTCCTACCACAGAACTGCTGCTTTTGTAGTTCAGGGTTGAGGGCCACAAAGGCTCATGGACAGGACTGTTCTGTGATGTCTGTTTTAAAATGAAGTATTAGGCCAGAGCAGAGCTCACAGGGTATCCCCACAGCCACCACACAGTATCAGTGCATCAGAGAGCAGACGCAGGTCTGTATTCTGACAAAAAACTCAGCCATAACCACTGTAGTGGAGGCTACATGAGCTCAGCTAAGGATGATATGGATCCTTAGCAGGAACCCAACAGCTCTGCACCAGGCGTTCAGGTGGCATGTGCCTCACTCTCCCAGTGAAGACATCTCTGTCTTAGAGTAAAGGGCTCAGAACAGAAGCCATCACATCAGATCCCACCACAACATATTTTTAACAACAAGCCTAATACTCTTTGACCAGAATGATCCTATGTATTCAGTATAAAAAGCTCTATCTGTTTTATTAGTTGCCAGAAGAAAGTAGCTCTTATGCACCAGGCTGATGACAAAACTGTTCCTTGCAGAAGCAGCAAACTGCAGAAATCTTTACAGGGCAAAGGAAATGCTTGGTAGCAGCACAGAAACAGGAATACCATTGAATTTTACTTTATCCGGGTCCAGCCCGAAAAAACCATGCTGTCACCTAAAAATGTCTCTGCATTTGTTAATCCGATGAGGTCAATCTGTTGAAGTTAATTTTTATTGCCCTATCTCCAGATGAAAGGAAATGGGAATCATCTAGGCATCTTTCCTCATCATTCCTTCAACACACCTAGCTTCCTAGAGGATAAACTACCCTCTACTGGAATAACAGAGAATTTACAGGCAAGAAAATATTTCCTTTATGACAATTTCACACAGACCTTCCAAAAAAGCATGCACTGTAAGTATAGTTTGCCTTTTGCTGCAGGCTTTCTAAAGCTGAGGTTCATTCCAGTGATTTCTAGTCTGAGTTCTGTTAGTGAAAGATAACTGACTCGGCTAATAAATGAATCAATCCCACAAAATTAGCCATTCTTAAATGAGCACACATAGACTTATTTCTTTTCTAAAAAACAAGCAGGCCTGCTGATTTACAGATAGTTTCTAATAGCTTGTTGGTTTGTCTTATTTTTTTTTGTCCTGGGATCTGTCCAAAATCAAAGCCAAACATGCTTCACATCATACAATATCTGGTTACGTGGAGTGGCCTTATACTGCATAAAAGCTTCCTGAATTTATGGAATTTATACAATTCTAGACTTTGTCTTAGAATTATTGACAACATCTTTGGAGAATTTTTCACTAGTACAGAAAGAGGGAACACAGCTCACACAGAGGTGGTAGCTTTTGCAGAGGAACGTAGGCTTATTTTACAAGATGTCGAATAAAACTAAGCCAAGTATGACAACAAAGAAAGGAATACTACCAAATCATATCATGAACTGAGCCACTTTCATGAATTCTAATGTTTGCAAAAACCCCAGATCCACTGATTTCTTGAGAAGTACATTTAGTATCCAGCTTTTAGCACTCGATAAAAGTTTCACCTTTCAAGTGGAAAATAACTTATTTCTTGCAGCTACAGAGGCTGACTTTTTAATACACTCCTAGGTCCAATTATCACACTTCAAGGGAAAAAAAAAAGAAAAAAAGTCTGACACTTCATTTGAAATTCCTGGCACACAGATATCATCACAGAATTATAAAAAATATCCCTAGAAAGAGTTTTGAGATCTCTCACCAAAAATCTGCAGAACAGCTAGTCACCAATAAGACCTGCCAGATATCTACTTCCTGTCAATGCTGGATTGACTCTGCTTCCATCACAAGCATGAATTGCCATCCCAGTTTACAATAAATAAAACTTCTTCACACTCAACTGCAGAAAACTAAATAAATATCAAAATTTTCAACTATTAGTATTTAGAAAGTACCCTGTAAATATTTTAAAGTTCCTTGAAAAATCAATCCAGCATATATTTTTAAAAGATATTAATTTACTTTAATGAAGCTGTGATAAGTTCTACCCAAAAGGAATTTAGTTTATAACAATTTTGTAGGAACTTACCTGCCTATTTGCAATTCATCAGGTAAGATGGGAAATAGCTGGAATTATTTTAAAAGCTTTGATATTAATGAACTGTGTTGACAGTTAATTACTAGCACTCTTTTATGAACTTTCCTTTTATGCTTTCTGAAAACCAAGACCTCCCAATCTCAAAAAAAAAAATCAGAAGTTATAAAATATAGCTATCAGCAACAATTAAAAAAGAAGCTAATTTCATGTGTATAGTTCCAAAGAAATAGTTTGGGGAAAAAAACAGTTAAAATTATTTTAACTGTTAATGCAGACATTATGCTACTACAGGGACAAATGTCAGTTAAAGAGGACGAGTCGTTCATTATGCTATGAAGTCTAATACTATCATTTGAACAGAAAAAAAATCCTTAAGCAACTTCAGTAGCATGACTGACATACACTGTGTCTGCGCACTAAAGACTGGGGGCAGTTTTGGCATGAGAGTGCCCTGTCAGGGTGCCCAGGTGCCCCATCAGATGCTTCTGCAGTTCCCATTAAGGAGCCCTGCCGTGACAGCGCTGCAACCGGGCTGATCCCTCAGCATACCCGGGAGATTCCCACCCACTGCCAGAGAATTCCCCCATTCATCGAATTGTTTCACCAGGGATGAAGGAAAGGTTCAAGAAATACCAGTAATAATACTAGTCATATTAATAGTAACCAGACCTCCTGAAGTAAATTTAGTGTAATTACCATATGTGAGGGCTTTACAAGAAAATCAGCAGCAGGTTTAAAATACAAAAAGTTTCATTTACTTACAATGTTGTATTACAGAATTTCCCACATCTCTTTAAACTTGTTTTCAAGATGCTCCTTGTGTATTTTTTTCCTTCCTTTTGATCAATTGAAGAAAGACTTATGTAACATTTGGTTCTGTCTACTCCCATTGTCTATTAACAATGATTTCATTTTTGCATACAAAACATAGACGTAGCCTAGTAATATTCATGTTAATGCTTCTTTTTTTCCTGGGGGAAAAAAAAAAAAGAGCATGATAACTGAATTAAAACTGCTTACAAGAAAGTTTTCCCATAATCAAATTTCCCACTTCTGGTGGAAGGTTCACAAACTCTTGTGTAATTCAAACTGCCAGTAAATCTCAAATGTTTAATGGGAGCTTAGCAAGCAAAACATTTTTCAGACCTGCAAGATGATAAGAACTCAGGCCACAGCTTACAAAACTGGCTGTGTGTCAGCAATGAGGTTCTCCTACCTGATTTAGGAAGACACTGAAAGCATAGCTCCTCTGGAAGTGGGACTAATAGCAGCACCTCCAAACCAGAAATACCAATTTTGATATCTACTTGGGCATCAACACTACAAATAATTATTTCAACAGCCTCTATGCAGTGCAAATAAGGCCTCAGAGCACTAATTTGTCTAAAGTAGCTTTAAAAGGGTTATCATGTGGCAGCTGAGACAGGTTGAATAATTATGACCCTCTCACTACACCACAGGAAAAAAAAAGTTAAAAGTATGCTATTTTAAATGCCTTTCAGTGAGCAAGAACCACAATTAGTTATACAACTCAGCTAACCAAGCCATAGTAGTTCACTCATGTATGTAAGTATAAATCCTCTAACAATTTAACAGCATTAGGATCAGGAAGAGAGTTTGCTCTGATGCAAGCAAAAGATTATCCTAACTGTTTTCATTAAATTTGATAATTCCGCTAGAGCCATAGGATATCACAATATGTATCTGGCTTGATTTAAAGACAATAAATGATAAAGAAAACAAAAACAATTCTAAATAAATGTTTCTAATATTTTTATGCTGAATTAACCACATAAATATATTTATAATACTAATACTATATTTTATACAGTGTTTTTAATTAGCTCTTTTCTTCCATAAATTATTATTTTTAACTTCAAAGCTTTTCCTTTTTCTTCATGATATTTTGACTTGTCACCCAAGTGGTTTTCACACAGACAGCTCCTTTGTGGTTACTCAATACGTGACATTACAGCTATGACAACATGACTGCTCATGTTGCAGTGGAATTTCTTCAGTTTTTCAGTTCCACTTTAAGTCTCTTCTTTATCTGAAGATTAAGTCTTTTCTGCAGTTACGATTTTCATCTTGATTAGGAACTCTAGATATAAGCACCATTAATTCAAAGGGAAACTCCTAAAACTTAGTATATTTTTGTAACTCTAAAAAATTTACACAATGTGTAGATACGGAAAGATCACATGTAACCTGTTCCACAGTTCTCTGCCTGACTTCTACTGGTCTCTGTAGTTAAGGAACTAACACTACTTCAAGAAACTAATTTTAACAACCTTGTACTCAAAACCTGTTGTCTTTTCATTGATTCATCTTGTTTACTTGCACTATCAACCAGTTCTTTAGATATATTCGCTATAAGAATTGTGGAACAAAAAACGGCACACATTCCTTCCCACCTAAACACACACCCACAGGAGCACTCGAGCCTCTGCTGCTGCAGACGGAGGCTTCTCAAGACAAACACTCTGTTGAGAGATTGTCAAAATACCACTAGACTGCATCAGTCATAAGCAAAAAGTCAAAAAGGCAGCAGTGCAGAAACACAAATCATTTCCTCTGCCCTTAGTCGTTACAAATCTTTGCATTGCTTAGAGGGAAACAGGGTAATTATTTTCCTATACTAGTAATGACTGCTGCACCTGTTTTACCTTAATCCCACATTATTGCCTCTCTCTAGTGCCAGAGCACCAAAGTCTCAGCATATAAAACAAGGATCATTGAGAAAACAAGCATAATTACAGAGTTTGAATTCAGTGCTGCATACTTGGGACAACTTTCCTGGAACACCTGGGCCTGTGCTAACAAGGAAACACAGAGAAGTATTTAAAAGATAAGAAAAGAGCAACCTGTGTATGGTGCTTTCTTCTGAACGTGTTTTGAGCTGCTTAGAATTTGCCTCTGACATTTAGGCAACCTAATGGGGCAGTCTCTGCTCCTGCATGAGGCTGTGTGCTCTTCTGTGCTGTGGCAGAAGGATTTCTTAAAGCTAAAGATACTCACAGAATATTAGCAAAACATATATATAAAAATATTTTCTCTAAGCAAACCATCACTGCCGTAACTTCTTTATTCCTATGCAGTATATTAGTTCAGATACAACTATTTATTTTTTAAATGGAATTTGTTATCTAAAGTAATAAGATGACAACACTAAGCAACACTAAACAGCTAAATTATCAAATAATAAAAAATACCTTTTTTTCTCCATATGGTCATACAGCATTCAAAATGAAATAATTCATTTTCTCTCACATATTTTGTTCTGTCATTACATCATAACGTTACCCAGAAATAAAGTGAAATATTTTAAAGAATACTAATAAACCCATAGGTATGACTGTCTATATTTTGTTTGTTTGGGGGAAGGTATGATAATAATATGTGAAAAAGAATAAACTTTTACGTGAATTTGACAATTTGCTGCTATAACAGAGAAAATGTTTTTGCAGGGCCATAAAGCCCGTGCTTCAGGGTGCATGTTTTCTATCGCCTGTCACCTAAAGTAAAGAGAAAGGGCACAAGACTAGCCAGACCCACGTGGCTGACCCAGCCTAAAAGTCCCAAGGTTTTTTTTGTTTCTGACCTGACAACGGCAGCGGTAAACATTTGTGCTTTTCATTTCTAACCGAAATACCAGTATAAGTATCTGCGGTCGCAGCTTTTTGTTTTATTCAGTTTTGCTTTTTTGTGCACACTTCTGCAATAGGGGCTCCCCATTCACAGCTACTTTCATGAAAGCCCCTGATGCACAGGCCTCAGATAAAAATAATTCGGGGCCCTCCATCAGTGCAGCTGGGAACAGAATTACACCCATCACGCTTTACCAGCAAGCGTTATCCTATTGCCAGTTCCCTATGTGATCTTTCCACGCTTCGCAGGAGACGAGTGCCCGCAACAACCACCCAAACGTTCCCCCGGGCGCGCGCGCTCTCCGCGGGCCTGGCAGCGCAGGAGCCGGACACGGCGCAGAGGGAGCGCGGGCGCCACGTTGACCCAGAGGCGCTTCGTGCTCGCTCCTCCGCTTCGCGCTCTCGCCTCCCCGCTCTCTCGCTTATCTTCCTGACAAGCGGCCCGCGGGGCTGCTCCCGGGGAAGGAGCGAGGGGGAGCGAAGGTGCCGCGGCCGCCTCGCACCTTCCCCAAGGGGAAGGCGGCTGCGAGCGGGGCGCTCCGGCGGGCGGCGCGCAGGTGGTGCCGGGGGCACGCGGCGCGTAACG
>JAUBNY010000700.1:3970504-3986458 GCA_032275445.1 Crypturellus soui
AGGTACTTATAGACACTAATTAGATCCCCTCTCAGCCTTCTCTTCTCCAGGCTGAACAGGCCCAGCTCCCTCAGCCTTTCAGTGGAATGTTTTTGCTTCCATCTCTATATATGATTCCACCCCATCCCTAACTTTGCCCCTATTTAAAGGCTTTTCAAAGCCTCAAAAATATTAACCAAACTCATAACAGAAACACCATTAGAAAATCAAAATGCTTCACCGAACTATGATTTCACTCGGGTATACTCAGTATTTTAAAGTCCAAGAACATAGATCATATCTGAGTAACAGCAGGGAAAGGACATCTTCTGGCAGACAGAACAGTTGCACTGACAGACCAAATTCAAGACAATAAAAAAAATCCTGTGTCAACATCACTGCAGGTGACCTCATGCTCATCACTGGAGCCAATGGTCATGGAAAGGAAAGGGGCCATAAAGCTTCCACACAGACACACTTCAGATACACTTAACACTTCCTACAGAGGAACCTAAGTTGCGGAATTCCTCTCAACAAGCTATTTAACAAGTTTAATAGGTGTCTTCGATTTTTAACAGTAAAACGGGATTGTGGAGCCAGCTGGAGATGAGCCACTATTCACTGCCAACTTCACTTATCCAGTCTGCTTCAGAATCTACAGCTATGAACTGTATTTTGTCTTAACTGTCATTTTTTAATTTTTGCAGAGGTTTAACAGTTTAAACCATGGTCTACTACATGCAATTTTTATTACGAACTGACAGGTCAAAGACAAAACAAACTACATTTTCTAACATTTGTCAGTTAGTTGCTAGAGTCAGAAAAATTTCACAGATTGCCATGAAAACATGTTCAGTACTCACCAAGGATGACAGATCTGGAAAAATTATCAGTTTGAACTGGATTAAGAATAGCAAACTTTAATTCTTTGGGAAAAACAAGATAGCTATGTTTTGTTTTTTCTCCTTAAAACACAAACAGGGACCTGGCGTATTATCTCTTCATCTATATATATGCAGCATGAACTACAAACCCTCAGTGTTCTGGGCTCCAAGCACATGTCCTTACAAGTGAGCTAACTTCTTTTTTTGTCATCTTGTGAGATCAACTCCTAAACCATTAGCACTCCTAGAAGAATCAAGTATTTCAACTAAAAACAAACAAACAAAAGACTGTGGTGAGTTTCCCACCCACCAGTTGAACTAACTTTGCAAAGGCCCGACTGAATAATTGAAGATGATGTTTTGCCTGGACAGCTTTTATTTCAAGCTTTTACAACTTAAAAGCATGCTTTCTAATTTAGGATATTTCCATGCAATACATTAAGATGAGGAGAATATCTTTCAGACAGAACTAGAAAGGAGCAGGCTGACATTAAGGCCTTTAGAAAGCAAGATCTTTATCTAGGAAATTAACAGAAATCATCACCATCTCCTTCTTTCCAAAGCCACATCACTGCTGATTGACAATTATGATTGCTTAAATATAGTACACTTCAGTTTCAACAGAACTCTCATGGGGACAGCAGGTACACATCTGATGCTAATCATGCAATAGATATTTGATGGATTACTGTCTTAATATTACATTTAATGAATCATAAGAACAATCCAAAATTGTTTAGGTTTTTTTTTTTTTTTGATGTATACTTTTTCAGCTACAATAGCTAGACTGTGTCAGAGCACATAGACTAAGGCATTAAAATTAAGAAAGTATGTATTTTTTGTTCTATAGCTTCCTTAGCTAGAGCTTTTGTTCTATAGCTTCCTTAAGGAAATGTACTGATTAATCCACAAATGTAGTAGCTTTTATCTAAAAAAAAAAAAAAATTACATTTTTCCCCTTAATGTCCACTAGACTGCTGTGTGTATCACTACATAACTTGAGAGGTAAAGGGGAACAGTGAATTTTATAGAACACCATTAATATAGGGAATACTGGACAAAACCAGCAGTATGCAATTCTTGCCAGTGTTTGTCAAGTAAAGGTAAGGTCAGAGTTACACAGCAGAGCAATGGATCATTACCCCATGTCAGATTCTCTCAGCGCCAGCAGATGGTCCTGGTACATTTATAATATAGCTATATTGTTAATACTGAGAGACAGAAACTTCCAAATTGCAGTTTAAGCTCTTTCGTGGATTGAACTGGAGTCTGGGAATACCTCTTTCTCCTTACAATGTAAAGAAACCTTGAGCAAAGAGATTCATAACTTGACCGCCTCCATAAAATGCCTAAACTTAGCTGGGATAAATGTAGGCATCAGTTATACTATGCCTTCCACTGGATTAATAATAGTATATGTATAAATGCATGTTCATGCACAGAGTTCCATGACTTTTGCTTTCTCTTCCTTGTGATTTTATCACAATTTAATGCCCTCAAGTGACAACAATTCTAAAGAAAAGAAAGAGATGGTATTAATATCATTATCCTACACATACTTTCAGAAATGTCTGCAAAAACATGGTAACTAAAATTCAAAACTGAGCTCCTCGTTTGCCAAATAATAACCAGCTGTTGGAAAATAATGTTTGCCAAAAAAAGAAAAAAAAGAACTATATTAAAGACAAACAGCAAATTAAACAAAAGGAACTGTTTAAAACAAGTACAGCAGCAAAGAACTTCCTCTTCAATGAGAAAGGCCAACCGGATGCACCACCAGGAAGCAAAAAAAATTTCAGTAAGTGAGAGAAACAATAAAGCTAGCAATAAAAGTTATCCTGAAGATAAAAACTGGAGTGTTACTTCAGGTACCAATTTATGAGAGGATATTAAACACAATAAAACAGTCCACACTTCCTTTTTTTATTATTATTTCTATAGAAAGGTTATGAGGCTTGCAGAACAAACCACATACTCTGACTAAGCAGCACAAGGCAGCAACAAGCATTACTGCCAAAAGAATTTGAGACAAGCAAGGCTGCATATGTTCAGAACCTTTTCAGTTTCAGCTCATATACTTCACGTTCAAGATTTACAGTCCACATGCTCTTTATCTCATTCTAGTGAGCATAATACATGTAGGGCATTCCCAAGAGAGCAAACAGCACAGGAGCTGGACACATACAAGACAGTCACGCTAAACACTTTAAAAGAATTACTGTGATCAAGTATTTGGCCGGAAATCATTACAGTGTTATCAAGCCTCTATATGTAATATATAATTTGACTAAAAGTGATAAACCTACCTAATTTCTCCATGTTTTATACAAGCATTCTTAGAAAATACCTGATCCATCTAATCAAGATGAGTAATAACTTGGATTAACACTTTCCATTTGAAGTGCTGATCACTCACTCTGAAAGAGCTAAATGCTACATGGAACAGGTAACACCTAACATGCAAATTACATCAAGAAACTGAGACTAAGGAGGTAGTTTTAATCCACAAGGATTGGTAGGAGTCACACCTACTGTATCATTTTTTACCATAAACATTTTCTGTCCGTTTCCCCTACACAAAATCCAACTATACAGAGATTTCAGATCACTCTTACAGAAAAATTAACACTCCTCATTCAACCTAATAGTGGCCTACAGGATTTTAAATTCTAGACTGGGACCCAGGAATAAAAACTAAACTTGTAGGCTTCAAAATTCCCTATTGTATCAGTTCAACTTTGCTGGGCCATGTGTTTCACCGCTTGCTCACCCTCACTTTGAAAAAAATTGTGTTTAAATGGACTCTCCTGTATTTCATTTTGTGTCCATTGCCTCTTGTCTTGTTTCTGCACACCAGTGAGAACAGTCTGGCTCTGCCTTCTTCACACCCCCAACCAGGATTTATACACAGCGATAAGATCCCCCCCGAGCCTTCTCCTCCCTAGCTCCAGCTCTCTCAACTTCTCATCCCTAAAGCATCTTTGTGGCCCCTCATGGGACTTGCTCCCACAGGCCCATACCTCTCCTGTGCCAGGCAGCCAGATGCAGTAACGCAGGTGCCAAGTAGAAGGAAAGGCTCCTCTCTATCAACCTGGTGCAACGTGTTTCCTCAGACAACCCGGGAGGCTGCTGTCCACCTTTGATACAAGGGCACACTGCTGGCTGATGGTCAACTCAGTGCCCATGAGAACCCCCCAGGTCCTTTTGCGCAAATCTGCTTTGCAGACAGTCACCTACCAGCCTGTACTGGTGCATAAGTTTTATCCCAGCCCAAGAGCAGGGCTTCAGGTCTCCCTTTTAGAACTACATGAAGTTCCTCTCCACCCATTTTTCTCATCTGTTGAGGGTCTTCTAAATGACAGCATAACCACCTAGTGGTGTTCTTCTGAGTTTTGCACTACCTGCAAACTTGCAGAGGGCACACTGTGCCCCACTGCTCAGGTCAGCAAAGAACTGGACTCATACTAACCCCAGGGCTCCATCACTAGCGAGAAGTCTTGCCTTCCACAAGACTTCATACTGCTTGTCACTACACTCTGGCTGCGGTAGTTCAGCCAGTTTTCAGTACAACTCCCCTGTCCACTTTTCCAGCCTGTGTTTCACCAGCTTGTCTACCAGGATATTATGACAGACAGTCTTAAAAGCCTTACTGAAGTCAAGATCAACTATATCCACCACGCACCCAGCTTGTCAGTTATCTCACCATAGAAGGCTACCAGGTTGGTCCAGCATGACTTACACTTCACAAATTGATGCTGATAACTCCCAATCACCTTCCTGTCCTTCATACATTTCAAAACGTTTCCAGATTTAATCTCCAGAGACCAAATTGAGATCGCTCGGCCTATAATTCCCCCAAATCTTCTTTCTTGAAGATATGAATGATCTTAGCTTTTTTTCCAGTCCTTAAGAATCTCCTCCTAATCACTATGCTGGTTCAAATATTGAGTTGCCTTGCAATGACACCAGCTGCATCCCATCATGCCTCACAGATTTCACTCCCTGTTCTTAAGGAGTTTGGAGTTCTTGAAGGCAAATCTTAAAAGCGAAGGCCAAAGCAAAGGTGGCACTGAGTACCTTGGACAGGGGACCCAGTGACAAAAGACATGGTAAAGTCCCATTCGGAACGGGGCTCATATTTTCCCTAGTCTTCCTTTTGCTATTGATGCACTTAAGAGTCCTTGTGTTGCCCTTCATATCCTTTCAAAATTTGATTCCAGGTGGGCTTTGGCTTTCTTAATCCAAATCCTCCATACTCCATATTCCTCCTGGATCTCTTTGCTTCCATTTTATAGGCTAGTCTTGCCAGGAGCAACTTATTTAATCCATGTAGACCTGTTACCACCTTGGTTTGATTTCCTGTTCACTGGAATGGGTCAGTCTTGAGGTTGCGGGGGAGTAATCCTTGGGAACACAAAAACAAACTAACGAACAAGAGATCACTTAGCTCTCCTGAACACCTCTTATCTTTAATACAGCCCACCGCTAAAAAATATCCTGCATACTCCAATGTACCTCACTTTTCCAAGGCTCTGGCAGTGTAACTAAGCTGCCGAAATGTTTCACACAAAGACAGACGGTGGATCTTCTGGAAAACTTTGTGAACATTTGCATTGTGTAAATTTGCGTTGCATAAATCAATTTTATCGACCAAAGGTTTATGGCAATTTCCACATAGTGGTCTTTGCCCTTTGCCATGTTAGCTGTATTTAAATGAATTAACGAAGTAATTTGAAAAGTATTTTATTATTTTAATGCTTCCTTAACTCATTAGTAATCAAGTACTTAAAATAATCTAAACCTGAAAGACACTGTTAAATTCAGAGCAAATATAACCACCATAAAATCATGACAGATTTTTTTTAAATAGATAGTAATCTTGCTCAATCTGCTAAACATGTTTTTCATGGCCACCACCCTAAGCACTTATTTTAAAGGATTGTGAATGATAATCTCTTCATTGACATCTGACAATGTGCAGCAAGCAAGGAACTCGCTGTGGCATATATCGCAAAGGAATGATAAGCTAGGTATGTTGAAATGGTTCTGGTATATTTGTGCCAAATAAAAAAGTAAATCCACATTTTAGCAATTGAGCTTAAATGGCATTTCACAAAAGTTGAGCTTGTTTTTTAATAATAAAGTAAGAAAGTTGAACGGAACAACTCCTAAAGAGTACTTTAGCTAGAAAAGTGTACTATTTCTGAGGAATAACCAATTATCTGCTCTGGCCATAGCACTTCAGCTTCAAATAATAGAGAAATTAAACTTCTTTATTTAATTTGCTATTGCAAAATAGCAAATGAAAGAATAAATGTACCAGACTAATTTATATCAATGAATAAAGTGATATGTATAGTCACCTGTGTTTAAAATTAGTTTATCTTATAGATCAGTAAAAAGTTTGTTCCAGTTAAAGCTATGATCTTTCCAAACAGTACGAGCTTTTGAAACAAATTTTCCTTTTTCTAAATTAGTGAAACATAAAATGGAATAAGAAATAAATATATTTAGAAATAAAAGAGCAGCATTAATATGATATTTACTTACTACTACCTTTTCAAAATAATTGAAAAAATAAAATACAAATCAGTAAAAACTTAAATCCAAAAGCGTCTTTTTGTAAAAAGATAGGGTATTTAAATTAGCATATTTTAGCTCTTTAGGATAGCTCTTTAGCTCTTTTACATCTTTAGGATATCTTGAGAAGGGCTTGAACTCCACCTACTGGACAGTTACAAAAACTTTTGCTGCTTAAAGAAAAGACTGTGCTTGTGGTAAAGCAGAATCATCTACATCAATATGTAATTAAATTGTACTGAACATACTAGGCTGACATACACATTTTCCACTCCTTGATATTAGTTCTCTACACATGAGTCTGAGGACACATTATTTAATCTCCCTTGAACTCATCCCTAAACCTGGGTCTGCATACTTGACTTATCAATCAAAATAAGCTACAGTAATTTGCCACCGCTTTCAAAGAAGAGCATTTTTATCCTTGAGAGCAGTGCTAAATTTAAAACTGTTTAGGCCCACCCATGGAAAACACCTGAACTAGACTTTTGAATGGGTTTATTTCACTTAATTACAGTGTGCAGGGCACACTCATGCTGGTACCTCATTTTGGATAATGTGCCAACATATGAATTCCAAACAAATATTTTCTTCTCTGAAATATTTTCCATTCCTTCCATCAAATGACTGTTCTTTTTTATTTTTATTTGAAAGAAAAAGTTATTGGTGGTGGTAGAGGTGGGTAGTAGAAATTTTTAAATCATTCCTTCCCACATACCCAAAAATCAGCATGCAGATTTCACCTCTTCCGCTCAGAGGCCTGTTGTTATAATACGGTTACTCACTCACAAGTCACCTCCCTCCTACCCGCACATTTAGGAAGCTCCTTCTAGGTCAGAATTTCCTGGGCCATGACCTCCAGGTTACATTAGACCTGCCAGGATAACCAGCCTAGTGCATCACCCATGTTCCTCTCCTTCCTCTCTCTGGCTGTTGCCACCTCACCCCATGCCACTATCCCCCCCAAAAGATAAATAATAAACAAAAATAAAATGCAGATCACAAACTGTTTTCTTATGCAAGATTTCTTCCTGTCTCTCCTCAGGCTTAAACAGGCTGCACACACAGAGCCCCCAGGCAGCTCCCGTGGAAGCTGAAAACCCCATTTCGGAGGCAGCAGCCACCACCAGCTCGCGGTGCTGTCCCTAGCAGCTAGCTCTGGCTCTAACAGCTTTTTGCTGGCAGCCCCAAGAAGAACTGAGGCGCAAGCTACAAGCACAAGAGAGCCCGAGCTCACTCAGAGGTATTGTGTGTACGGAGACTAACAGCCCCAGCGGACAGCGTGTGTGGCCGGGAGGGGGAAAGGCAATACCACCCAGCTCTCCCTTTCCAGGGAACAAGCTGCCAGGCCTAACCAAAGACAAAGGTCACCATCGCTGTTCTAACTGAATAGTTAGACTTATAATAAAAGCTATTTTTGATCACTTTTGTCTGATTTTCCCATGCATATGTTTGGAGTCCCTCTTTTGTAAGGAATGAAGTCATTCTTTTCCATTCTTTTCTTTGATTGGCCTTTAGCTCCCTTCTGAATTTGTTTATTTCTGGGATTCCCTTCTCCTTCACTTCCTGCTTCCATCTTAAAAATAAAATCAACTAAAGTATCACCTTGGTTTCTCTAGCACTCAGTCTGTGTTTTGTTTTGGGTTTCTCTGGCAGAAACCCAGTCTCTTTGCTCTCCAACAGAGCAAATACTGTCCTTTTCACTGAATGCTGCCTTAATCAACCCAAAACCTGTCCTAGAATATTACTGCATATAACAATTTATAGAAAGAAAAAAAAATCAGTTCTTTGCATAAGCCTGCTTGTCCTGTAAAAATGTATATTCAAAAAATAACTGTTTAAGTATAAAAAACAATTCTATCACATTTTTTTGTTAGAAAAAAATAAGTATTCTTTGCAGACTGTTTCCTCAAGTTACTCCTAGAGGTATGTCAACTATTCCCGTTTATTGCAGCAACTGACTAGTAAGGGTAGTTCCCCTGAAAAGCAGAAACTACAACTCTCCTAAGTTTCCTCTCTTGGGCCTCAGATGTAATAGGGTTCACAACAAATTAAGAAAGGGAAAAGCCTCCCAAAACTTGCATTTTAATTTTTGTGCTTTGTTATGAGAGCTACTAAGTAGTTTATAATTACTCTGATGAAGGACACCTTTCATTAAATTAGTTAGGCAATGCTTATGCCTAACACAGTAAAAGGAATCAACATTAGTAACTACAAGCTGTAAAATAAAAGCATTTACAGTTTTTCCACTTCCTCAAGCTTGCAAACAAAATTTCTATGAATATCTTATATGCACATATGTACAAAGAGTTCACTACAAAAAGCAAGGTCTCATTTATTTCCACTGTTAAAGATAAAAGCATTAACAATAAACTCTTAAGTTGTGTCTTAAAGGGATATATGCACTACATGTAACCCATTTATGATGTTACTACATTAAAGATATTTATTAATAGAAAGGCAGCATGCCTAAATCTTGAATTTGGCTTGGTTGGATTTTAACCTACATTTAAAAAGTTTCACAACAGCATTCAGGAATTAGAGAGCTTGGGAACACGAGGTACCCAATACGGGGTACAGAACTGAATCACTGCCTGTCCCACCATCACCTCAACAGTGTCACTGTCAGAATGAAGAGTAAAAACAGAAAACCATATTTGGATATTTGAATGGCGAGATTTTACTTAAAACTTTACTTAGTAAGATAAAAATAAATCAACAAAACATACTAGCAATAACAACATCTACACTGTAGGTTTTAAACTTCTGAATTGTCCTCTTCTACCTTACCCAGGGCACCTATTTTTACACTGAAATTTCTTAACAGCAAGAATGTAACAGGAGTGTTCACAGATTTATCATGGAGATATATATACCGGAGAGCTAAGTGTTATAACATCATGTATCTTTGCGGAAATTAATAAAGCAGAGATGCTCGTACTACTGAAGCATACCAAGCAGTACAAGAGTTGCAGGGCTCTGCTTTTGAAGGGATGCCTTTCCCCCTTCCCTCCCAGAGGGAAACTAGCCAAAAAAAAAAGAGTATGTAACTTGCACTCTCTCCCCTGTGACCCAAGGTTACTTGTTGGTGAAGCAGAACAGGGCCCTCCTGACGCTGCGGAAGCCTCAAGGCTCAGCACTCACCAACCAGAAGGGATGTTCAGGGTGGGTTATCTGAACATCACTGCCTGTAAGGTGAACTGCAACTGGTGGATTCACCATACACCACACACAGCTGCCCAGCACAGTTTGCCTGCTCTCTGTACCCACAGAGAAACTCACTCTTCAGCAGAAACAGAGACCTTATCACAAACTCACAATTTAGCCATATGGGCATAGAAGAGCTACAACACAGCTTATAGCATGGCTCACCTCACAAAATTTTAGTTACCCTTTCAGTTGGAAGATGAAATCACTTTTTCAGTCCTCTGTTTCTCTCATGTTTGTTTTAACATCCAGAAACAAGACTCAACAGAGACTTCAATTTACAGGTACCAAGAACACAAGGTGCCACAGAAAACAACTACAGCGCAGTTGTGGTGCTGAACCAAACAAGTGATTCAGTAACACAGAAAGAGCTTGAAGTGAAAAGAACCACTGAAAAAAAAAAAAAGATTTGAAAAGATGACTGTAACATCTAGCAAATTGCTTAATATTTTAAAAAGGATTAAAACAACGTTCAGCACTTATTCAGTGTAGAGACAGAGAGTGAGGTCACATCAGTACCTGCTGTTTTCTGCCAGATTTGCACCTTCCTCCTTCAGCTGCTTGCTCCTCCTCACACAGTCCTCCAGAAGAGACTCCTTCCTCCTCTTAGCTGCGTGCACCCAGGCATCCTCCTCGTCCTCAACCTGACTGCCTTCATCGGCGGCCTCTGCCTCGAACTGCTGCGAAGTGGCTTTGGAAACTCTCTCGCCGATCTTCCGCTTCCACCCGAAAGAAGCCATTTGGAGCACTAGGGAGAAGGAC
Organism: Crypturellus soui; assembly: GCA_032275445.1. Classification (NCBI taxonomy): domain Eukaryota; kingdom Metazoa; phylum Chordata; class Aves; order Tinamiformes; family Tinamidae; genus Crypturellus; species Crypturellus soui. The sequence continues at coordinate 3,980,917 of JAUBNY010000700.1, forward strand.
GAAAAAAAAATGGGGTTTGACCGCTGGGCGGCTACGCGCTTAAGGGCGGAGAGAAGACCCCGAACCCCCCGCGCGGACACACAACAAGGGCCCCGCAGCCATGGCGGCCGCGACGGCCCCCGCAGCCTCCCGAGCGCGGGGATCGCTACCTGCCCCGCTTCTCCTCTGCCAAGGAAAGCGCGGCCGCCCTTTCACCCCCGCGGCGGCAGGAAGGGGAGGGACGGGAAGGGGAGGGCCATGGCGCCCGCCCAGCCTTCGTTAAACGTTCCGTTAAAACGTTTTTTTGTTTGTTTGTTTTTTTTAAAAAAGGGCAGGTAAAACTTAAAAACGCGGCAACAGCCCCGTGTATTAATCTGACGGAAGCAGGCGGTAGGAGAGAGCGCGCACACAGTCCCAAACACCGTGGTTAAGTATTTTGTGTTTACTTAGGTTTAAGTCTTGGAAAATTTAAAAAGTCATACAGTTACAAACAAGCATTTTTGCATTCGGCTTTGTCAAAAAAAAAAAAAAATCAACATAGGAAGTAGGCACATCGTTGTTAGAGAACAGGAGTTGATATCTTACAATGGTAATCAAATAAAATTTCCAAGTCTGTATTAAACACTCATGTCAAGACATACATGAAAGTTAAACTGTTGTACCACCAAGATGAATATATGTTCTTTACCTAGTGAGTGATATCGCATACAGACAATCAGAGATATCCATGTTTTTCAAAAGTCACACTACAAAGGCAAGGTAATTCCAAGTACTCTGACTGGAGTAAGGTTGCGAATATAGAGTAATGAACTGGACCATATTGCATAATTTGTCCCCTTAGGGCCCTGCCAGATTTCTCCGTGAAAGGTTGTTTCACAGAGTATCTGTTGGCAAATACTTGAACAAAAAAGGTCTGCAAGATGAGTAGGAAATCCAGAGAAAGCAGTTTCAACACCAAGACCTTTAAAAAGCTAAGAAAGTCGTGCAACAGACAACTGTGTCAGATTCAAATAGGCTGTCAGACACCCTTCCTCCCTCCCCACCCAGTATAAAAACTTGAGCTCAATCAGAAAATTTTTGGCCATCAAAACTGATTCATCATACCCATAAAATTTACTTTATTTAAAACTACGCATACAGTACATGTCTGCCAGAAACTTGTTTCAATCTCCAGCTACCAAAACATGGTTGCCTGAAACCACAAGAGGGCCAAAAAAGTATATAAAAACTAAAAGCTATTTGCAGCTTGACACCTTGCATTTGTCCTCAGCAGGACAAATTTGCAAACCAGGAGAAGATATCATTTAAGTATTTAATCTAACATATACAAGAGACAGCTTTGGTGATCCTATACCAATTTCAAATGAGGAATTACTGCAATAAAAAAAATCTGTGCGTTTGTTGTGTTTGTACAAGTGCAATATTCAACAACTTCAAAATAAAGGGAAACAAAAGAATAATCACAATGATTTATTCAGTACATTAGAGGCAATTCTTAGAAGACTAAAAAAAAGGACATAAGTAGAATTTGCAGTTGGTCCCTCATGTTAACATCTTAGTATCAGAAGTATACCCCAAGCTTTATTTAAAGGAAAGCCTTCCACCTCGTGAAACAGTAATATAACCTTGCAACAGGGACCATATGCAACATTAGCTGAGTACAGGGGCCTGAAGTCTTAACTTTTACCTAGGTGCTAGAAAGACCACTCAATTGCTCAGTTCAGAACACAGTTATAGCATTCTCTGGGGCTTAAACACTTTCTTCAGATTCTTTAAGTGTTCTTAACAGATGAACTTCTGGACTGAAATCAGCTGCCCCGGATTAAACTGTTCTTACAATCTGAAGCTAGCACTTAGTCATGGATGAAGTCTCCAGCTCACTGAAATCATTGGCAAAAATCCCTATCCATTTTAAGAACCCAAATTTCACACTCTGTTAATGCCTACAATTCCAGTCTGTAACTGTGAGAACAGTCTCTGGGCAGGTCCATTTTGAGAAGAACACTTGTCCTTAAAAGTAAGACTAAGCACCTTTTCTTGCATATACTTTACAGTTTAATGTTAATAGTTTACATCTATTATTGCTAATGACAAAAGTAACTGCAGATAATATACATCCAATTTTAGAAAATATTAAATGTTTTGGTGCAAGTACTATCTATGATTTTAACAGTTGAGGATCATTTTTTTCTGAAGCACTGCTGACAGATTTGTCATCAGTATTGCGGTCCACTCTTGAAAATATTCTAAATATTAGCACTCGATTATTTGTCATGATCAATCTTGAGCAATCAACTGACCAGATGTACTATTGTGTTTTTATTTAAATGGCAAAACTTGCTATAAAGGTGGCTTGAAAAAGCCTGACCTATATGTGTGTAGTTTCAACCGCAAAGTGAATTCTATACAGTATATGCTGTGTCAACCTGTGTTATAAACAACTGTATCGGGAGAATATTAACATTTATTTAAGAATCTGTTGATTTTAGACTCTGGAATAGCACGGAGGCTCTTAGGCTGTGCCATCTGCTACATGCACACAGTTCTGAAGAACAAGACCCTAAGCGAGCAGTAGCAGTGGGGAACTGGTTGGCTAATATCACACGAAGATGAGGTGGGTTCAGTCCACACTGATCAGAAGCTTGTGGACAGCTCTACACAGAGCAACATTTTGTTTTACCCCTGGGGCACCAAGTCATCCTTGCATGAGCATCTTGTCACCACTGCAGCCTCAACTGTTCTGCTTACAGCCCACAGAATTTCACCCTTAGGTGCTTCCAGAACATGTACATGCATTAAGACATTTCAACTGGTTGGATTTGCGAGCATATACATTTGATCAAACCTATCAGTTATTAAAATAGTAAGTTATAAACATACTAATCTTGATCATTTACTGTCAAAGGAGGGAGTATCAGTTTTAACACATTACTGTTAAGAAATAATTGATAGTTCTGATCAACTGAGGCACAATTGTAGATGGTGACCAACAAGACATCTTTCAGTCATTTAACTAGTAAGTGTACATTTACTTACAGTGCATCAGATGTATGCATCATCAGCAAGGAAGTCTTTGTGACTTAAATATTCTATGAAGCCTAATGTGCACTCAATAAAATGTTACTAACATTGCCCAACAGGCACACGATTTCCTGTACCTGTACTAAGTTACCAGACAGTAGACAATCAGAATTCCCTCCAGCGTCACACTACACCTAACTGCCCAGAATCATTTTGGTCCCTGTGCAAATCGCATTTTGTGGCTAGTTTCTTCAGCGCCTTAATTTAATTTGATTATAACTGGAAGCATTGACTATGATTTAGGCATGCTTATTGCTGTAAAAGAAATAAGCCCATCTTCAGAATTATTGTGCAAGTATTTTAATAAGATTTGCACACATCTCAAAAAATTCTATTGTATGACTCCCTGGTCTTGGAGTTAAATCAGCTGTAGAAGAGTCAAGCGAAGAGGTCACTGATGAGGTAAGGGATGTATCTGCTGATTTTCCCTGGGCATCAGGATCTGAATCCTTTTGACAGGATCTATAGTTGCTCACAGAACCTGATCTCTGTGGAGTTGCAGTCCCAGACTTTGCTTCAGTAATTTCATCTGTGAGAAAAGGAAGGTAAATGAGTTTTCAATATCAGATCAGGAACAGCAAACATCTTTCTCATCTAGATCTGTTTAATCTTTGAGTATGCAAGAAGCTTTGGTAAACTGTATGCAGTTACTTCAGAAGAGCTCAGTATATAGTCAACAGCACTGAAGCACCAAGTTATTCCTATTCCTAAATTATCTATATTCCTAAATTACCCTAGCATAAGTCATCTCTTACACGAGCTATCCCCATGTTCACAGTACCTCCAAACTATGTTCCAGGGTTATTTGACCTAGTTCAGCCCAGCACAACTTGACATTTTTACACACTAATTTAAGAGGCTAATTTTTTAACTACTTTAATGGTTCACTTAATCCATCTTTACAGTTAATCTTATGATACTATCCCTCCTCACAATTATATAATATATAGTTAAGTAACAGTTCAAACACTCTGCAGATGCTTTTGTCACCATTCAACTTATCCTTCACTTTTGGAAGGATTTTCCCTTAATATGTTGCACATTTGGGCTGCAGGGACTTAAGTTTCCATAAAATAGAAGTACTTCTTTTTAAAGCAGTAAAATTCTGCAGATTTACTTCTACCCTTGCTTTAAATGATGCACATTGGTTTGACACACTCTTGGTAGTAAAAATAGTATATCCAGGAGAAACTAATTAGCACACAGAGGGACTGCCCTCTCACAGGGCTCAGAGGTGCTTCTAACTACCATTAGACCAGAGGAACACAGAACAGTTAGCTACAGCAGAGGAAAGAATCAAAAGCCTGACTCGCTTTTGAAAGGTGGATGTGAAATGCGCATCCTTGGGTTGCATTTCTGCAAGAGGTGAAGCTATGACTGCAGCAGGCTGCCTTTCCCCAGCTCCATGGCTCTACACATTCCTCTTCCCTCTAGCAGGGCTGAGACTCATCCCACTCAGCAGCAAGCCATGTCAGGGGAGTGATTAGCCCCATTATTAAGTACCACAGGATCCAAGCAAGCTCCAGTATTATCGGAAGGGATGAGGCAAGGACAGCACTTCCAAGTCAGATGATACTAAACTGTCAAACACAGCCTTAGCTGTCCTATATTGTAATCTAGACACACTCCAGTAAACCCTTCTCCTATGCCCTGTGTTTCTCTAGGCATGTTATGAACACTAACAGTTCAACACTACTTGTTGTTCTTCTATTATACTCTTGTTATGGGCAGCCTATATTACCTCTTCCATCCATTTCCATGCGAGTTCGCAGTTCAGTTACGTGATGTACATGGGTCTCAGCCCATAAAGTTAGAGGTTATTCTACAGGTTAAGCCACTTGCTTTCAAGAATTCAATTACTACAAGTGGATAATTATTGTCTCAAGTTTTGCCTATGACAGCACTAGATACAAAACATACAACTTAACATCTAGGCATGAAAATTTGATTTCAGCTTTATCTTTACCAGAAGGAATATTCACTCACTTATCTTGGATCTAAATCAATGCTCAAATCCAGGGGCAAGGCCCAACAAGTAGTTTTGGCTGATCTAAATCTAGGCTCTAAAACCTGTCTCCGTTTGCACCAGTAGATTAGTGCTGGTGTGTACAGCAGTCAATATAGCCTAAAAGCTGTTATTTTTAAATGGATGAACCAGCTAACTATGTGGGCTCATATACAAAAGACAAGGAGAGAAGGAAGTAAAATACCAACTCGGATTTAGATCAGCTTAGACTAATAGAGAGAAGCATTTCTATCCAAGCGAATTAAAACATGCAATGGAAATCATTTAAAGTGTATACCACTCCAGTAAGTTATCTAGTCTTCACATACCATCAATGCTACGGAAGTCCAGCAAGTACGTCCTACTATCCACCTGATACAACTGTAGACTCATCTTAGAATATGCACTTGTCACTGGATTCTTCCTTCGAACACGCAAATAGTATGGATTTACAACCTAGTACAGAAGAGATTTGAG
>JAUBNY010000700.1:3986558-4004437 GCA_032275445.1 Crypturellus soui
CGGGGGTCGCCGCCGGGGCTGCCTCTCGCGCTCTACGCTTGCTCGTTCGGCGGCTTTGGCCGCAGTTGTTCGCCTCTGGACAAGGAGCTCCGGCGCGAGCGTCTGCTCCAGAGCCCTTCCCTTCGAGATCTCATAGTAAATTTAATCTCCATGTGAGGAAGAACTTTGCTGCGAGGGTGACAGAGCCCTGGCACAGGCTGCCCAAGGAGGTGGCAGAGTCTCCTTCTCTGGAGATCTTCAAAACCCGCCTGGATGCCAACCTGTGCCACGTGCTCTAGGTGTCCCTGCTAGAGCAGGGGGGTTGCACTAGATGATCTCTAGAGGTCCCTTCCAACCTTAAGCATTCTGTGATTTTGTGAAGAGTAATTTAGCTGAAAAAGTATACTATTTCTGAGGAATAACCAATTATCTGCTCTGGCCATAGCACTTCAGCTTGTCTCTGTTTAATTTGCTACTGCAAAACAGCAAATGGAAGAATAAATTTACCAGACTAATTTATATCAGCAAACAAAGTGACAGTCACCTGTGTTTAAAATAAATAGTTTATCTAGTGGATCAGCCAAAAGAGTTTGTTCCAGTTAAAGCTATGATCTTTCCAAACAGGTACCAGCTTTAGAAACAGATTTTTCTGCTTCTAAAATAGTGAAACATAAGATGGAATAAGGAATAAATATAATTAGAAATAAAAGAACAGCATTAATATGTTTTTTATTTACTACTACATTTTCAAAATAATTGAAAAATTAAAATACAAGTTGGTAAAAATTTAAATCCAAAAGTGTCTCTTTGTAAAATATAAGGTATTTAAGATAGCATTTTTTTAGCTTATCTTCAGAATACCTTGAGAAGAGTTTGAACTCCACCTACTAGTGTAAGGCCTATAGAGGGTTAACAGGGTAGCGTGCTTTCTGCTTCTGTAAAAAGCTCGCACACTAAAGAAGTATAAAGCATAGGCTATGTGATCTACAGTTAACCTTGACATCTGCTTCTGTAAATATAGTTTGCTACAGTCAAGGACAAGAACTAACAGGATACCATATCCTGCTCTTGCTGCGACCGCGAGATAAGATTCCGAACTTGCCAAACAGGAAGGGGGATTCTGAAGGGGGCGGGATTAGCCGTGAAGAACTGGTAGTCGTAAATAACGTTTAACGAGGAAGTTGCAGTCATCTATAAAAACACGAACCTCTCCTCAGACAGCGCAAATCTCAGGACAAACTGCAAGAGGTCCGCCGCCGGACAGCTGATAAAGCTTGCTTTTAAACCACCAGGTTGAATGTGCGGGTGATTACTGGAATTACGGACTAACACTAGACAGTTACAAAAACTTTTGTTGTTTAAAGAAAAGAGTGTGCTTCATTAAACAGAATCATCTATATCAATATGCAATTCAATTGTACTGAACATACTAGGCTGACATACACATTTTTCCACTCCTTGATATTAGTTCTCTACACATCAGTCAGTCTGAGGACGCATTATTTCATCTCCACTGCACTCATCCCTAAACCTGAGTCTACATACAAAGGTGACGTACCAATCAAAATAAACTATAGTAATTTGCCACTGCTTTCAAAGACGCACATTTTTATCCTTGAAAGCAGTGCTAAATTTAAAACTGTTTAGTCCCATCCATGCCTAAACTGGACTTCTGAATGGGATGGGTTTATTTCACTTAATTCCAGTGTGGGGCACATTCATGCTGGTACCTCATTTTGGATAATCTGCCAGCATATGAATTCCAGCCAAATATTTTCTCTTCTGAAATATTTTTCATTCCTTCCACCAACTGATTGTTCTCCATTTCATTAAAAAAAAGTTATTGGTGGGGCAGAGGGGTAGTGGAAATTTTTAAATCATTCCTTCCCACATACCCAAGCAGGAGGCAGATTTCACCTCTTCCACCCAGGGGCCTGTTGTTATAACACTGTTACTCACTCACAAGTCATCCCCCTCCTACCTGCCCATTCTGGAAGCTTTTAGGTCAGAATTTTCCTGGGCCACGACCTCCAAGTTACATTAGACCTGCCACGATAACCAGCCTAGTGCATGTCCCTGCCTCTCCTTCCTCTCTCCTGTCGCTGCCACCCCCGCCCACCCCCCCAAAAAAAGATAAATAATAAATAAATAGAAAACAATTAGTGATCAGCATTTTATTTTTAAGACAAGATTTCTTCCTGCTTCTCCTCAGGCTGAACAGGCTGCACACACAGAGCACCCAGGTAGCTCCCGTGGAAGCTGAAAATCCAGTTTCAGAGGCAGCAGCCACCACCGGCTCATAGCGCTGTCCCCAGTTTGCCAGGCAGCAGCCAGCTCTTGGCTCTACAGGCTTTTTCCTGGCAGCCCCAAGAAGAACTGAGGCTTAATCTACAAGCACAAGACAGCCCGAGCTCACTCAGAGGTACTATGTGTATGGAGAATAACAGCAGCAGCAGTGGCCAGCATGTGTGGCTGGGAGGTAGGAAGGCAACACTACCTGGCTCTCCCTTTCCAGAGAACAGGCTGCCAGGTTTGAGTGAGCATGAAGGTCGCCATCACTATTCTAACTGAATAGTTAGACTTGTAAGAAAAACCATCTTTGATCACTTTAGTTTTGCTATGCATATGTTTGGAGTGCCTCTTCTGTAAGGAATGAAGATGAAGTTATTCCTTTCCATTCTTTCCTTTACTTGGCCTCTAGTTCCTTTCCAAGTCTGTTTCTTTCTGGGATCCCCTTCTCCCCCCCCTTCCTCCCTCCATCTTACAAATAAAACCAACTAAAATACCACCTTGATTTCTCTAGTGCTCAGTCACCATGTTTCCTTCTGGGTTTCTCCAGCAGAGCAAATACTGTCCTTTTTACTGAGTGCTGCAATAATCAACCCAAAACCTGTCATAGAATATTACTGCATATAACAATTTATTTATATATATATATATATATATAGCATTCAGTTCTTTGCATAAGCCTGCTTGTCTTGCAAAAATGTATACTAAAAAAAAAAAAAGTTTAAGTATAAAACATAATTCCACCACACTTATTCTTTCTTAAAAAAAAGTATTCTTTGTAGACTATTTCCTTGAGTTACTCATCAAGGTATGTCAACTATTCCAGTTTATTGCAGCAACTGACTACTCAGGGCAGTTCCCCCGAAAAGTGGAAACTACAACTTTAAGTTTCCTCTCTTGGGCCTCACACCAAGAGGGTTCACACCAAAGTAAGAAAGGGAAAAGCCTCCCAAAACTTGCATTTTAATTTTTGTGCTTATTATGAGATCTACTAAGTAGTTTATAATTACTCTGATGAAGCATATCTCATTAAATTAGAAAAAATAAAAATAGTTGCTTAGAATAAATATAAACCAGTCTGCTTTCCTATCCTAATCCACATATGTAACAGATTATTTGCTACTGTTTATAAAGGTTTATTGCATTATATAAAATACATTAAAAAAAATACAAAACACCAAGAATCACAAGGAATTGAGAGTTCTCTCTGTTTACAACATATCAGACGAAAAAAAAAATGAAGAAAGATTAGGCAAAGCTTATGCCTAATATACAGTAAAAGGAATCAACATTAGTAATTACAAGCTGTAGAACAAAAGCATTTAGAGTTTTTTCCACTTCCTCAAGCTTCCAAACACAATTTCTATGAATATCTTATATGCACATATGTACAGAGAGATCTCCAAAAAAAAAGTCAGGTCTAATTTATTTCCACTGTTAAAGATAAAAGTTCACAATAAACTCTTACATTGTGTCTTAAAATGGCTTGCATGTAATGCATGTATCCTTTATGATGCTACTGCACTAAAGATATTTATTAAAAGGCAGCATGCCTAAATGTGACTTAGCTTGGTTTGATTTTAACCTACATTTAAGAAGTTTCACAACAGTATTCAGGAATTAGAGAGCTTGGGAACACCAAAATGGGGTACAGAACTGAATCACTGCCTGTCCCACCACCACCCCAACAGTGTCACTGTCAGAGTTAAGAATAAAAAGAGGAAACCATATTTGGATATTTGAATGGCACGATTTTACTTAAAACTTTATTTAAAAAAATAAGATAAAAGTAAATCAGAACAAAACACATTGGTAATAACACCTACAACTGTATGTTTTAAACTTCTGAATTGTCCTCTTCTGCCTTACCCAGGGCACCTATTTTTACACTGAAATTTCTTAACAACAAGAATTTAACAGAACAGGAATGTTCACAGACTTATCATAGAGATATGTATACCAGAAAGCTAAGTGTTATAACATTACCTATCTTTGGGGAAATGAATAAAGCAGAGATGCTCGTACTAATGAAGTATGCCAAGTGTAAGGGTTAACAGAGCTGTGTGCTTCACCTGCCCTCTGCTTCTGTAAATATGGCTTGTTAAGATAAGGTTAGTTGTAGATAAAGAACAGAAGGACCCCACCACACCCAAGAACTTCCTGAAACAAGCCCCCACTTCGGTAGACTGGGAAATTCCGGGAAGCAAGACAAAGGGGGTGGTATTGAACAAGTGAGGACCAATCCGAAGACAACCTATAGACATACTAATGCATATGTAACCACACCTCTGAAATGTATAAAAACTGAACGTGCAGTAAAGACGGGGTCCTTGGCAAGATTCCCTGTTACGGGTGAGCCTTGGGCCCCAGCTAGCTGGTAATAAAGGGGTATCCTGCTTACCTGAGCCTCTCCATGTTTGTCCCGCTTGCAGCTTGAAATTCGGACCTAATACAAGCAGTACAAGAGTTGCAGGGCTCTGCTTTTGGAGGGATTCCTTCCCCTATCCTTCCCAGGAGGGAATCTAACCAAATAACTTAGTATGTAACTTGCACTCTCTCCTCTATGACCCCCTCCTTCTCAAGGTTACTTGTTGCTTGAAGCATAACAGGACAATGTCACTACCCTCCTGATGCTGTGGAAGCCTCAAGGCTCAGCACTCGCCAACCAGAAGGGATGTTGTTCAGGGGGGTTACCTGAGCGTCACTGCCTGCAGGGTGAACTGGAACCGGTGAATTCACCATGCACAGGTGCCCAACACAGTTTGCCTGCTCCCTGTACCCACAGAGAAACTCACTCCTCAACAGAAGTAGAAGTTATCACAGATTCACATTTTAGAGGTATAGGCACAGAAGAGCTACAACATAGTTTACAGCATGGCTCACGTCACAAAATTTTAGTTACCCTTTCAGTTTGCAGATCCAATCACTTTTTTAGTTCTCTACTTCTATCATGCATTTTTTTTTAAACATTCAGAAACAGGACTGAACACAGACTTCAACTCACAGGTACCAAGAACAGCACCACAGAAAACTACAGGGCTGTTGTGGTGCTGAACCAAACAATTGATTCAGTAACAGAGAAAACACTTAGTGAAAAGAACTACTGATTTCTTTTACAAATGTGAAAAGATGAATGTATCAAGCAAATTGCTTAATATTTGAAAAAGGATTAAAATAACATTCAGCACTTAGCCTAGAGAGTAAAGTAACATCAGTACCTGCTGTTTTCTGCTAATTTACATCTTCCTCCTTCAGCTGCTTGCTCTTCCTCACATAGTCTTCCAGAAGAGCTTCCTTTCTCCTCTTGGCTGCGTGCACCCAGGTATCCTCTTCAACCTGTTATAAATGGACAAATCCTCTGAGCCAATTGATTTGGATTTGCCAGTATGCTTTATTGTAAATAGCAAGCAAGTAGCGCTGGGCGACCGGGGAGTCTCTGCTCCACCAATGGCGCATGCTTATAGCCCGTGGAAGCGCCTTTTTATTCCTTTCTTATCTCCATTTCTCAAAAGTTCCTTCTTTTCTGCACATGTCCTTCCCAAAAGTTCCTCCTTTTCTGCTCATGTCCTTCCTTGTTGGGGGTCTAGGAGGTCTTTTAAACCCCCCTGGTGGTCTTCTTGATGAAGGCTCCTCTTCTTTCCCAGTGAACTTTTCCCTTCTTAAAGTTAACGGGCATGCGCTTTTTGAGTATCATTGTTTTAACTTCTGACAGTTTGTTTATAGAACTTTTTGTACTCCCTCACATTTACTCCTCGTGCCTCAGTCGGCACAACCCGCTTTGTCACGGATTACATTCCTGTTTATCACAAACCTGACTGGCATCATCGTCAGCCTCTGCTTTGAACTACTGTGAAGTGGCTTTGGAAACTTTCAAACTTTCTCGACAATCTTTTGCTTCCACCCAAAGGAAGCCATTTGGAGCACTAGGGAGAAGGACAAAAAGAAAAAAAAAAAAAAGTTTTGACAGTTGGGCAGCTCTGCATTTAAGGGTGGAGAGAAGGTTCTGAGTGCCCCGCACGTGGACACACGACAAGGGCCATGGGAGCAGCCACGGCCGCCGCAAGTGTAGCCACAAGGCTACTCCACAGGGCTTTGCCACATCCCACACCTCGTTCCACATCCTGGCTGCAACAGCCCCTGCAGCCTCCCAAGGCCAGATATCACTACCTGCCCCACTTCTCTTCCACTAGGAAAGTGTGGTTGCCCTTTCACCCCCGCAGTGGCAGGAAAGGGACAGGAAGGGGAGGGCCATGGCACTTGCCTAGTTTTCCCCATTGCCAGGGAGTTAAACATTTAAAAACAGCAGCTAAAACTTAAAACCCAGCAACCCTCGTGTATTAGTTTGACATAGGCAGACAGCAGAAGAGAGCATGCACAGTCCCAAACATCATGATTAAGTATTTTATGTTTACTTAGGTTTAAGTCTTGAAAGTTTAAAGAGTCATACAGTTATAAACAAGTTATAAACAAGTTATAAAAAAAAAAAAAAAATCCACAAACCACAGAGGAAGTAGCCACATCATTGTTAGAGAACAGGACTTGATATCTTACAATGGTAATCAACGGGTCAAATAAAATTTCCAAGTCTGTATCAAACACTCATGTCAAGACATACATGAAAGTTAAACTATTGCACCACCAAGATGAAAATATATTCTTTACCTAGTGAGTTATATTGCATATGGACAACCAAATGTATCCATGTTTTTCAAATGTCACACTACAAAGGCAAGGTAATCCCAAGTACTCCAACTAGAGTAAGGTTGGGAATATATAGTAATGAACTTGACCACTTTGCATAATTTGTCCCCTTATGGCCTTGCCAGATTTATCGGTAAAAGTTTGTTTCACTGAGTATCTGTTGGCAGATACTAACACACCTAAAAAAAAAAAAATAAATAAAAAAGTCTGCAAGATCAGTAGGAAATCCAGAGAAAGCAGTTCAACACCAAAACCTTTAAAAAGCATAAGAAAGTTGTGCAACAACTGTGCCAGATTCAAATAGGTTGTCAGTACCCCTTCCTCCCTCCCCGCACCCACTATACAAACTTGAGCTCAATCAGAAAAATCAGTTTTGATGGCCAAAAGTTATCATACCCATACGATTTCCTTTATTTAAAACTATGCATACAGTACATGTCTCCCAGAAACTTGTTTCAACCTCCAGCTACCAAAACAAAAAAAACATGGTTGCCTTAAAGCACAAGAGGGCCAAAAAAGTATATAAAAACTAAAAGCTATTTGCACCTTGCATTTGTGGTCAGCATGACAAAGTTGCTAACCAGGAGCAGATATCATTTAAGCATTTAGTCTAACATATGCAGGAAACAGCTTTAGTGATCCCATACCAATTCCAAATGAGGAATTACTGCAATAAAGTCTGTGCAATTGTTATGTTTGTACAGGTGCAATATTTAACAACTTCAAAATAAAGGGAAACAAAAGCTTTATCACAATGATGTTTTCAGTACAGAGGTAATTCTTAGAAGACTAAAAAAGGAGTTAAGTAGAATTTGCAATTGGTCCCTCATGTTAACATCTTAATATCAGCAGTATAAACCCTGAGCTCTATTTAAAGGAGAGTCTTCCACCTCAAGAAACAGCAATATAACCTTGCATTACAGGGACCATATGCAACACTACTTGAGCATAGAGGTCTGAAGTCTTAACTTTACCTAGGTGCTAGACAGAGACCACTCAATGACCCAGTTCAGAACACAGTTATAGCATTCCCTGGGGCTTAAATACTTTCTTCAGATTCTTTAAGTGTTCTTAACAGATGAACTTCTGGACTGAAATGAGCTGCCCTGGGTTAAACTGTTCTTACAGTCTGTAGCTAGCACTTAGTCATGGATGGAGTCTCCAGCTCACTGAAGTCATTGGCAAAAATCCTCATCCATTTTAAGAGCCCAAGTTTCACTCTATGTTAATGCCTTCAATTCCAGTTTGTAAGTGAGAGAACAGTCCCTGGGCAGATCCATTTTGGAAAGAACACTTATTCTTAAAAGTAAGACTAAGCATGTTTTCTTGCATACACTTTACTGTTTAATGTTTACATCCGTTATTGCTAGATGACAAAAGTAACCGCAGATAATACATCAAATTTTAGAAAATTAAATGCTTTGGTGCAAGTACTAGATATGATTTTAACATTTGAGGATCATTTTTTCTGAAGCCCTGCAGACAGATTTGTCATCAGCAATTGCAGTCCACTCCTGAAAACATTCTGAATATTAGCACTCAATTATTTGTCATGATCAATTTTAAGCAATCAACTGACCAGCTGTACTATTATGTTTTTATTTAAATAGCAAAACTTGCTATAATGGTGGCTTGAGAAAGTCTGACCTATATGTGTGTAGTTTCAACTGCAGAGTGAATTCTATACAGTATATTCTGTGTCAACTTGTGATATAAACAGCTGTATCAGGAGAGTATTAACATTTATTTAAGAATCTGTCAATTTTAGATTCTGGAATAGCACAGAGGCTCTTAGGCTGTGCTATTTGCTACATGTGCACAGTTCTGAAGAACAAGATCCTCAACCTGCAGTAGCAGTCAAGACCTGGTTGGCTAATATCACACAAAGATGAGAGATGGGTTCAGTCCACACTGATCAGAAGCTTGTGGACAGCTCTCCACAGAGCAACATTTTGTTTCACCCCCAGGGCACCAAGTCATCCTTGTATGAGGTCCTTGTCACCACTGCAACCACAACTGTTCTGCTTACAGCCCACAGAATTTCACCCTTAAGTGCTTCCTGAGCATGCACATGCATTAAGACATTTCAATTAGTTGGATTTGCCAGCATATACATTTGATCAAACCTATCAGTTATTAAAATAGTAAGTTATAAACACTAATCTTGATAATTTACTGTCAAGAATGGAGTATTTGTTTTAACACATTATTGTTAAGAAATAATTGATAGTTCTGATCAACTGAGGCACAATTGTAGTTGGTGACCAACAAGACATCTTTCAGTCATTTAAGTAGTAAGTGTACATTTACTTACAGTGCATCAGACATATGCATCACCAGCAAAGAAGTCTTTGACTTAAATACTCTATATTGAGTGCACATTAGGCTTCATGAAGTGTTACTAACATCACCTAGCAGGCACACAATTTCTTTTACCTGTATTAAGTTACTGGACAGCAAACAATCAGAATTCCCTCCAGCGTCAACACACTACACCTAACTGCCCAGAATCATTTTGGTCCCTGGGCAAATTACATTTTGCGGGTATTTTTTTCAGCTCCTTAATTTAATTTGATTATAACTGGAAGCATTTGACTGATTTAGGTGTGCTTATTGTTGTAAAAGAAATAAGCTCATCTTCAGAATTATTGTGCAAGTATTTTAATAAGATTTGCACACATCTCAAAAAATTCTATTGTATGACTCCCTGGTCTTGGAGTTAAATCAGCTGTAGAAGAGTCAAGTGAAGAGGTCGCTGATGAGGTAAGGGATTTATCTGCTGTTTTTCCTTGTGCATCAGCATCTGAATCCTTTTGACAGGATCTATAGTTGCTCACAGAACCTGATCTGTGCAGAGTTGCAGTCCCAGACTTTGCTTCAGTAATTTCATCTGTGAGAAAAAGGAAGTAAATTGGTTATCAATATCAGATCAGGAACAGCAAACATCTTTCATTTCTCATCTAATTCTGTCTAATCTTTGAGTATGCAAGAAGCTTCGGCAAACTGTATGCAGTTGCTACAGAAGAGCTCAGTACACACTCAACAGCACTGAAGCACCAAGTTATTCCTATTCCTAAATTACTCTAGAATAAGTCATCTCTTACACAAGCTATTCCTATGTTCTGGGGCTATTTGACCTATGTTCCGGGGCTATTTGACCTAGAACTTATTCTACAGGTTAAGTCACTTGCTTTCAAGAATTCAATTACTGCAAGTGGATAATTATTGTCTCAAGTTTTGCCTACTACAGCACTAGATACAACTTGACACCTAGAGTTGAAGTTTTCATGCCTATCTTTGCCAGAAGGAATATTCAAACGCTTACCTCGCATCTAAATCAATGCTCAAATCCAGGGGCAAGGCCCAACAAGCAGCAACTAGCCTCTCAAACCTGCCTCCTTTTGCACCAGTAGCATTAGTGCTGGTGCATACAGGAGTCAACATGGCCTAAAAGCTGTTATTTTTAAATGGATAAACCAGCTAACCATGTGGGCTCAGATACTTCCTTTTCTCCTTGTCTGTTGTAAAATACAAACTCAGATTTAGATCATCTTAAACTGATACAGGGAAGCATTTCTACCCAAATGAATTACAACATGCAGTGGAAATCATTCTAAATGTAAACCACTCCAGTAAGCTAGCTAGTCTTCACATACCATCAATGCTACGGAAGTCCAGCAAGTACGTCCTACTGTCCACCCGATACAACTGTAGACTCATCTTAGAGTATGCACTTGTCACTGGATTCTTCCTTCGAACACGCAAATAGTATGGATTTACAACCTAGTACAGAAGAGATTTGAGTGAGTTTCCACTAAAGCGCCCCCCCCCAAAAAAAAGCACTGCATGAGCTTTTCTCCTCATTTCAACTCACTGGTTATAAACAGGTCATTTCTATCTTTCTATCTACAGGTCTTTTGTCAGAATATTGCTGTGTTAGGGAAGGGGGGGGGAAGAGACCACATACACATCCCCATCAGAAAAGATCAGACATCAGCAAGACTCCTTCTACCAGCATAAACTGCAATCGAAAGCCCCATGTACCCATAGGTACACCAGATTTTCCCATGAAGAAAAGCATCAGAGAATATAAATTTCCAAATTTCTAGGCTACCTATGTAACTGAAAAAGTTTACTGCTGCAAAGGTCCCTTATTCCCTTACCTTCCATTCATAATCCAGTTGTTTAATTGCTCGACAAACTTCAGCCATGATGTCGTTTGGTCGACTCTGGCTCCGTATTCCTAAATGCCACTTGGCTCTTCTCACACCTTGATGCTTTGATTTCTGTGGATTCAATTCATCAAGAGTGTGGCGAGGCCGTGGTGCTTCAGCTACCAAGAATGGCACTCTTTCAGGATGAGGGCGAGACAGGTGGTGATCATCAAGAAAAGAATCTGGTGGGCTTGTAGCCAAGTAGAAGTCTTTGGCCTCATTCATTATTCTTCTATTATCTATAATGAGGTGATAAGCAACTGCTAGGGGGTCCTGATGATTTTGGCTGTATAGACAGCTTAACACTTCATCTTCAGTGCATTCAAACTTTTCACATACTTCTTTTAAGGCTTCATCATCAATCATGGTTGAGCTATAGGATGGGTCTTCAGGAAACAGGTATTTGGGAAGATCCTGCTTAAACCATTCATGTTCCCTAGATTCAAAAACGTAAGACTAAGTGTGTGTTCACAGTAAGCATTTTTAGAATTATATTCTTTTGAAAAGGAGCCCAACTTTGCAAGTAAAATATATGTTTTTTAGTTTGTACAAAAAATAGGTGTTCTTCCATGCAACACAGATGAGAACAGCTGCATGTTAAAGCAACTGGCAATTTCTGCTTTGGGGGGAGGGGGGAGGAAATCATCCTCTTCCTTCACCTCATTACAAGAGGTTACAAGACATTTGCCAGGAGAGATGGTGGGGAAAGTGAGGGGGAACCCACACACATTTTCTTGTTAAAATTACCTGACCTTCTAAAACACCTTATTGTAGAACTCAAATAGCTTTATACATGCACACACATTTGTTTTGAGAGAAATTTTCAACTGGAATTCTTATGCTACACCCATTCAAGTAGTTGTGCCCTTCCCCCACCATGCATTCATAATATATACTAAAGGGAAAAAAATGCTGAATAGCTGCAATAGTTGTCATGAATATTCATATTTATGCCAGGATTCTGTGATCTCCAAGGGATACTTCACCGCCCACTGCAGCTCAGAACTGCCAAGACTAAAGCTAGAAGTTGATTTTTTTCGTCTCAGATTCATGTATGAATATTTTTCCATTCTGTATATTTGCATTGGGATTATCACTTTTGCATCTGATCAGATATCATTTAGCATCTTACCTAATGTCTCTGATTGTTGCTCTCTTCATTGGATCCACCTGCAGCATATGTTTCAGAAGACTAATTACAGATAGATTCAGATACTGAGGAGTATAAAAGATACCATCACATATCTTCTTGAATAGCGTTGGCACATGATCATCATCAAATGGAAGTGTTCCACATAACAAAGCATAAAGAATAACCCCGCTGCTCCAAATATCTACTTCAGGACCTGCGTATAACCTGGGAAAGAGTTAATTATTAGTGATTTGCATTTAAAATATATATTTTTTTTACTTGCTTGCATTACAGTATGCAAATATAGAAATGTATGCAAGTTTGGAGCAACTAAATCTACAAATAGCACTTCATTTCACAGTCCTATCTTATGCCTCCCTTAAGCTTCAGGGACCTTTCCCTTCCAATATGTAGTAAGAGCTAGGGCACAAGTGCACAGTTTCCTCTGTTGTATTAAAACCCAAATATAAATTAACACCAGCAAACTGAAGGAAAATTACATTTACTACCAAGAAAGCTGTGCCATGCATAACACTGTCAGATTACGCTCAATAATAATGAAGTCCTCTATCCTCCAAAACTGGTAAATTTAAAGTTTAAGGCAAATCAATATAACATGACTTGACATATTTTCTATCCTATTGCCTATAAATCTGGGTTTTAGTCTCCAATAAGGAGGCTATTATGTGGACTGCAAGAAACAGACTTGAGAAACATGGAGTCCAAAGGAGAGAAAAAAAAAAAAAAAAAAAAAAAAAGAGGTGGGCAAGTTCAGCCATAGCCCCTATTCTTCAGGGGATATTCCACTGTACTTAATTTCACAACAGATCGATCTCTGCTTGTAAATCTATTTTTGCACCTCACTTTCTCTGAGCATCAAGTGGATCAATTATATAGTTTTATAGCATTCAGCAGCAGAATGACTGAAGCACATGCACACATGTATCCAATATAAAAGAGCTACCTTCCTGAAATTACTTCTGGTGCAGCATAGTTAGGGGACCCACAGCTTGTTCTTAAAAATTCTCCATCTGACATCATATTTGATAGGCCTGAAACATAGAAGAGTAGCCACTAAAAAATCAGAGAGCAAAATGATTTCATTCATTTCACTGCATATACCTTCTAGAACAAGTCACTAGTACTTTTGAGTTAGAAACTTAATTAATGTACTTCTGTGAGGAAAAATAATTGTTTGGAATGACTGAAAGGGCATATGGCACTAGATAGAATTAACCAGAAATCTGATACTAACATCAGTCCATTATTGCATACAACCTAGGAATACTCAAAAAACATACATTCACTCCAAGACACAGTATCTTATCTACATTGTACAAGTGTGATAGAGAACACAGTTGCTCTAAGGCAGACAGAACAACACAGCAAGGTAGGATTTTGGTCATTAACAGAGTCTTTAAAAAAATAATAATTTTCTTCTAAATGACAGAGGGGAAGATACTACCATAGAATTGTCTAAAATTCTGTAAGAGGATATACAAATTAAAGGAACTGAGGAGTGCAAATAACTTGGCTTTGGAGTAGGTGACAAAGTCATGCCCTCACAGTCCAGACATATAAGCTGCTCCATTAGCTCCTGAGTAAAATACAGTTTACTATAGACTGACTTTAGAAAATGCAATTAAAGTGTACTTTAAAACTAAGCCATCTCCATTCATCAGCCCTCAGCATGGCCTCCTTCCCCTGTGTTAGTGAAGAATTATACCTTTAGCATAGCTGTGGAAAATATTTCCCAGTTTCCTGTGAAGGTTGCATGATAAAGAAAACTCAGGCAAAGTAAGACAAGGAGGGTGAAAGAACACACATCAACTAGCCTTCACACTCCAATATAAAACAACTTAAAATAGGCTCAATTAATAAACTAGTTGCAATTAATGTAACATGACTGCTTTGCTAACACTTGATTTACAGATAGATAAAAGTTAGGGTACTTCATCTGTTCGTCAGGCAAGTCAGTTCACCCAAAGCATTTTCTAGCCAGGAGAGAATATGATTCCCTGTCCCCGTGTACTTGAACACCATACCTTTAAAACAGAATACTCAACATCACCAAGCACCTTTCACCAGGGACCTCAAAGTGCTTTACAATGGCAAGTATTCACTATGACTACAAGAGAAACACTATGATTACATAGTGGTATGAATATCTCACTATATGGTCAGGTTTCCCATTTAAGATGTTTCCAAGAACCAGCTAACCAGTCTCTTCAGTGGCTGTCTAAAACAGCTAAAGACAATTAGGTCTTCTGACTAATTAAACTGCTTTAAGAGCAGGTATTTCTTAAACTCCTATGCTTTTTGCTATACTTTACCTTCCATGATTTACCTCAATTATATTAACCAATCGTTTTTTTAGAGCAAATTTAATGGTTTAATATAACAAGTAACATATGTTACTAGAGCAAGGTGGTTCTTAAATCTAAACCACCTAAAGCATCTGCATTTTACAAATGAAAAAAACAGACAATAAGAGTCAATTTTGAATCAAGTGGCATAGTAGGGAACTAAGTCTATCTAGCATTTCAGAGGAAAATAATTAAGCAAGACCAACCAGGTAGATCACAATTTTAACACTCATAGGAAATACCTGACTTGAAAAAACAGCTTGAGGAAAGAAAAAAAAATTTCAAGTGTGCAAAAACACAATTTTGCTTTACATTCACTCTTCAGGTTCACATATTACTTCCAACCATCAAGACATTCAAATATCCAAATTTATTTCAAAATTCCTATTATAATAAACTACATCTGAATAGCAACAAAATAATTATCAGCTATAGAATACAATGCTTACCAAAGTCAGCTATCTTGGCATTCATGTGTGCATCAAGCAGCACATTTTCAGGTTTCAGATCTCTATGTACCACCATATGCCTGTGACAGTAGTCCACACCAGAAAGGATTTGCTGGAACAGGCGTCTACTCTCTTTCTCATCAAGCTAAGAGACACAATTGGTTTTAAACAGCTTTAACTTTGAGACACTGAAAGATGACATTTTTTATTCCTATGAATTAAAAAGCATGGCTTGATGAATTAAAGTTTACTATAAACTATTGATTTAGTCATTTTAAGGCTCTTATTGCACCTATTCCCAAACAGCAGAGTTGTCGAAAGTCCTTCATGTGAACACGTCCTAATTCATGTCCATGTTCACCAGGATACACAATAGATCTCCAATATTTGTGAACATGCAACTGTTCTTAGCTTCAGAAGAAAACAGTCAGAAAGCATCTTTAACACCTAACAGCATTATAAAGACAAGCCTTCACTTAAAAATATTACAAAATCAATTACATAATGCAAGCCATTGACTTGTAGCATTAGACTACTACTTACCCTTCCATTTTTACAGATATAATCAAACAGTTCTCCTCCTGATACATACTCCATCACCATAAAAATGTCAGTTGGTGTACTGATGACCTGGTACCTGATAAAAGAAGTTATCTGTTAGCCCATACACTTAAAATGAGGACCTAAAGTTAGCTCAAACCAATATGTTATTGGAAAATTCCAGTAAAATTCTACTTTTAAGTATTTATCAGTCACCAATTCATAGCTTCTGAAAAATATTGGCATTGCAGAAACTATTTTTCTCCTTTCATTATGCAATTTCATTGCAACAACCATCAGGTAATTTACACTTCCTACTAGAGTGATCAGACTCCACAAATCTTGAGCCATTACATTATTCTTACTCCAGATGAACTCTATAAAACTATTTACAGTTACCTCACACACAGCTAACCACAGCAATATGGAAGAAATTTTAGATACTTGCAAAGTCCTCTTAAGAGCTACACATCTTTCCTTCTAAGGAAGCAGTAAAACTGTCTTCCCATGAAAGGAAATAGTGTACTTAAAGTATTCATGGTGCAGAGCAGTTTGCTTTTACAAGATGTCCTAAGTTCTGAAATAATTAGCTTATGGTCAAACTTAAATTCTGTGATTTTTATGTTTTCTATATTTCCTTACTTTAAAAAGCTTTATAAAGGTATTATATTTAAGGATGCAAATATCTTCATTGACTTCACACACATGCTACAGAATTGCAGGCGTTGCCTCAAGAAAATGGTGAGCTTTTCTGGTTCAAACATGGGCACCTGGATTGTCATGGCTTATCTATGAGCAACCACAGTGCAGGACTGTTCTCAAGTATCTCCACTCCACTGCAGGATCTCTAGAATAAATGCTCCGAGTTGATGAAGACAATGTCCAGTGACATACAGGTATGGTTGCACAAGCAATTGAGTTAGCTTGTTGTTCCAAAACAGAGATCTCTTCTGCAAGACTCTCTTCCACTTTCTCATATAAACATGATCTTTGTGCATTTGCTGACAGACAAATTTAACTCTTTGAGCTTAGTCCTATCACATTTTAGCAAGTTGGAAATAACAATACAAAGAGATGGATATTACTAGAAATCTCTCATGCCTCTACCCTCTAAAGAATCAGAAGCTGCTTTGCACAGATCAATTTTATGAAAATATATCATGAAGGACACCGAGAAAAGTTACACACACAGAAGCTGGCTACTTTCCTAACAAGATACTGCTAATATTATTTCCCCCTAAATGATTTTTCAAATCAGCAAGAGCAGAAGTTACAGCTTAAGTAGATTTGATTATAGCAAACAAACTTACAGTTTAATTATATGAGGATGCCTGAAGAGCTTGAGGTTCTGAATCTCCCTGCGTATTTTTCCTACAACATCAAGGCTGCGAATCTTCTGTCTATTCAGGATCTTCACTGCCACTTTGTGCCCAGTTAACTCATGCTTGCCAACTGCAGGTAACAAAGAAGCATTTAGTCAGGTTTTTCAGCTATTTGATAAGAAACCTTATTGAACTATTTCAATTACATTCAAGAAATACCACAAGGGAAGTGTTTAGATCCCATGTCCCCATTACCTTGGACTAAATTGGGAACTAAATCACATGTCATTTCTACTGCCTTACCTCAAATGCCTCCCAGAATTTTACAGTTATCAAATTGGAAATGTAAGGACAAACCTTGAACCTAACTCCCACAAGTCTTGCAGTATTTCTGCATTTTTTGCACTATTTCAGTGTTCTGTATCCCAAAATATTGATAACCTTGCTAATTATTTTTCTTGTCTAGTATAAGTCCCTCTAAGCTTTTGGTTCCCCACTAACCAACTCTGACATACTCTTTTTGAAGCTTGCAGCTCTTCTACCCAATATCTACAAGCATTACTCTTACTAAAACATTGATTCTCTTCCAAGGACATTTCAGCATTTGCTCTGAACTACTGCTAAGAGTACCTGATCACAAATTGCTTAAAAAAAATAATAATTATTCATCTGTACTTGGAGCATTCTAACACAATAAGCTATACACACTGTGCATTAAACAAGAGCATCACACTAAAGCCCCTTTATTATGTTGTTATGTCCATTTTCCGAATATGGAAGTAAGGAGACAAAGACCATCAATTTGATTCGCAAATTTAATAGTTTCAAAAATTTAAGACAAATTTAATAGCAGCAAGATAATAAGACAAAGTTACCAGCTAGCTGGG
>JAUBNY010000700.1:4004537-4016761 GCA_032275445.1 Crypturellus soui
TGGTCGACTCTGGCTCCGTATTCCTAAATGCCACTTGGCTCTTCTCACACCTTGATGCTTTGATTTCTGTGGATTCAGTTCATCAAGAGTGTGGCGAGGACGTGGTGCTTCAGCTACCAAGAATGGCACTCTTTCAGGATGAGGGCGGGACAGATGGTGATCATCAAGAAAAGAATCTGGTGGGCTTGTAGCCAAGTAAAAGTCTTTGGCCTCATTCATTATTCTTCTGTTATCTATAATGAGGTGATAAGCAACTGCTAGAGGGTCCTGATGATTTCGGCTGTATAGACAGCTTAACACTTCATCTTCAGTGCATTCAAACTTCTCACATACTTCTTTTAAGGCTTCATCATCAATCATGGTTGAACTATATGATGGGTCTTCAGGAAACAGGTATTTGGGAAGGTCCTGCTTAAACCATTCATGTTCCCTAGATTCAAAAACAGGAGACTTAAATGCATGTTCACAGTAAGCATTTTTAGAATTGCATCCCTTTGAAAAGGAGTCCAACTTTTTAAGTAGAATATATTTTTTAGTTTGTACAAAGATAGGTGTCAGTAACACGTTACACCATCTATTTCACCCTGAAATTATAAAGATTCTTCCATTTCAGTTTCAGTGGAAGTGAATCCATTGGATGGATCACTTCCATTCTTCCTATTGACACATGAAAACAGCTAAATGTTAAAGCCACTGGCAGTTTCTAGTTTAGGAAAAAAAAAAAAAATCATTCTCCTTCACCTCATTAGAAGAGGTTTCCAGACATTTGCAAGGAAAGATGATTGCCAGGGAGGTGGGAGGTGGGGGGGGGGGGAGGGGAAGGAGGGAACCCACACATATTTTCCTAAGTTCTAAAATTACCTGACCTTCTAAAATTTGAAGTAGAACTCAACTAGCTTTATCCATACTCACAGACATTTGTTTTGAGAGAAATTTTCAACTTAAATTCTTAGTAGTTCAAGTAGTTGTGCCCTTCCCACACCAAGCATTCATAATGTATACTGAAGTAAAAAAAATGCTGAATAGCTGCAATAGTTGTCATGAGTACTCAAATTTATGCCAAGGTTTTGTGATCTCCAAGGGATACTTCACTGTCCACTATAGCTCAGAACTGCCAAGACTAAAGCTAGAAGTCAAGTTGATATTTTTCATCTTGGATTCATGTATGAATATTTCTCCATGCAATTATCACTTTAGCGTGTGATCAGATATCATTCAGCATTTTACCTAATGTCTCTGATTGTTGCTCTCTTCATTGGATCCACCTGCAGCATATGTTTCAGAAGACTAATTACAGATGGATTCAGATACTGAGGAGTATAGAAGATACCATCACATATCTTCTTAAATAGCGTTGGCACATGATCATCATCAAATGGAAGTGTTCCACATAACAAAGCATAGAGAATAACTCCACTGCTCCAAATATCTACTTCAGGACCTGCATATAACCTGGGAAAGAGTTAACTATTAGTGATTTGCATTTAATACATTTAAATATTTTTTTACTTGCTTACATTATAGTAGGTAAATATACAAATGTATGCGAGTTTAGAGCAACTAAATCTACAAACAGCATTTCATTTCACAGTTCTATCTTCACCTTCCTTTAGTTTCAGGGACCTTTCCTTTCCAACATATAGTAAGAGCTAGGCCACAAGTGCAGTTTCTCTGTGGTAGTAAAACCTAAATACAATTAATGCCAGTAAAATGAAGGAAAATTACATCTGCTACCAAGAAAGCTGTGCAATGCATAACACTGTCAGATTACACTCAATAATAAGGTAAATGTAAACCAGTAAGTTTAAAGTTTAAGGCAAGCTAATACAACAAGGCTTGACATATTTTCTATCCTATTGCCTATAAATCAGGTTTCTGGTCACTGATAAGGAGGCTATTATGTGGACTGCAAGAAACAGACTTGAAAAACAGTCTAAAAAAGGGGGAAAAAAAGGAAAAAAAGGCAGGGGGAGGGGCAAGTTCAGGCACAAAGCCCATTCTTCAGCAGATATTCCACTGTACTTAATTTCACAACAGATCTCTGCTTGTAATTCTATTTGTGCACCCCACTTTCTCCCAGCATTAAGTGGATCAATTACACTAGTTCTGTAGCATTCAGCAGCAGAATCACTGAAGCACATGCACACATGTATCCAATATAAAATATATAAAATATAAAAGAGCTACCTTCCCGAAATTACTTCTGGTGCAGCATAGTTAGGGGAACCACAGCTGGTTCTTAAAAATTCTCCATCTGACATCATATTTGATAGGCCTGAAACATAGAAGAGTAACTACTAAAAATTCAGAAAGCAAAATGATTTCATTCATTTCACCACATACATCTACTAGAACAAGTCACTAGTACTTTTGAGTTAGAAACTTAATATACTTCCGTGAGGAACAGTAATGGTTTGGAATGACTGACATTTATAGAAAAGGGCATATGGTCCTGGATATTCTCCGATTTCTGGTAAGTTCTAACATCAGTCCATTACTGCATACAATCTAGGAACACTCAAAAACCTACATTCACTCTAAGACACAGCAAAGGTCTTACCTACATTGTACAATTGTGTTAGAGAACACAGGCAGACAGAACAGCACAGCAAGGTAGGATTTTAGTCATTAACAATTAAAAAAAAAAAATCCAAATACCAGAGGGGGAGATGCTACCATAGAATTGTCTAAAGCTCTATAAGGGGACATACAAATTAAGGCAACTGAGGAGTGCAAATAACTTTGCTTTGGAGTAGGTAACAAAGTCATTATGCCCTCACAGTCCACACACATAAGCTGCTCCACTGACTCCTGAGTAAAACACAGTTTACTACAGATTAGCCTTAGAAGTTGCAAATAAAGTGTACTTTAAAACTAAGCCATCTCCATTCATCAGCCCTTGGCATAGCCTCCTTCCCCTGTGTCAGGGAAGAATTACACCTTTAGCATAGCTGTGGAAAATATTTCCCAGTTTTCTCAGGGAAGGTTGCATGATAAAGAAAACTCAGGCTAAGACAAGGAGGGTGAAACATACATCAACTTCCAACAGACTCAATTAATAACTAGTCGCAGTTAATGTAACATGACTGCTTTGCTACCACTTGATTTACAGATAGATAAAAGTTAGGGTACTTCATCTGTTCACCAGGTAAGTCAGTTCACTCAAATCATTTTCTAGCCAGGAGAGAATCAATATGATTCCCAGTCCCTTGATGGTGTACTTGAACACCATACCTTTAAAACAGAATACTCAACATCACCAAGCACCTATTACCAGGCACCTCTAAATGCTCTACAAGGGCAGGTATTATTCACTGTGTCTACAAGAGAAACACTATGATTATTTAATGGTATGAATATCTTGCTATATGGTCAGGTTTCCTGTTTAAGATATTCCCAAGAACTAGCTACCAGTCTCTTAAGCAGCTGTGTCTGAAACAAGTAATAAAGACAATTACTACTTCTGACTAATCAGGCTGATTTATAGTAAAGAGAATAGGAGATTAAAAATTACCTGCCTTTCATGATTTACCTCAATTATATTAACCAATCAGTTTTTAGAGCAAATGTAATGGTTTCATATAACAAGTAACATATTTTACTACAGCAATGTGGTTCTTAAACCTAACCAGCTAAGCATTTGCATTTTACAAATGGAAAAACAGGCAATAAGGGTCAATTTTGAATCAGGTGGCAGAGCAGAGAAGTCCATCCTGCATTTTGGAGGAAAACAGTTAAGCAAGACCAACTAGGTTGCTCACAATTTGAAGTTAAACACTCATAAAAAATGCCTGACTTGGAGAGAGCTTGAGGAAAAAAAACAAATTTTACAAATGTGCAAAAGCACAGTTTTTGCTTTACATTCACATACTACATCAAACCATCAAGACATTCAAACATTGTAATTGTATTTCAAAATTCCTATTAGAATAAACTACATCTGAATAGCAACAAAACAATTATCAGCTATAGAATAATGCTTACCAAAGTCAGCTATCTTGGCATTCATGTGTGCATCAAGCAGCACATTTTCAGGTTTCAGATCTCTGTGTACCACCATATGCCTGTGACAGTAGTCCACACCAGAAAGGATTTGCTGGAACAGGCGTCTACTCTCTTTCTCATCAAGCTAAGAGACACAAACAGTTTCAAACAGCTTTACTTTAAGACATTGAAAGATAACATTTTTAATTCTTATAAACTAAAAAGCATAGCTCAATGAATAAAAGTTTACTATAAACTATTGATTTAGCATTTTAAAGCTCCTATTGCAACTGTTCCCAAACAACAGAGTTGTCAAAGCCCTTCCTGTGAAGGTGTTCTAATCCATGTCCATATTCATCAGGATACACTATAGATCTCCAACATTTGTGAGCACACAACTGTTCTTAGCTTCAGACGAAAAGAGTCAGAAAGTATATTTAACTCCTAACAGCATTATAAAGTGAGGCCTTCACTTAAAAATATTACAAAATCAATTACAGAATGCAAGCCATTGACTTGTAGCATCAGACTATTACTTACCCTTCCATTTTTACAGATATAATCAAACAGTTCTCCTCCTGATACATACTCCATCACCATAAAAATGTCAGTTGGTGTACTGATGACCTGGTACCTTATAAAAGAAGTTATCTGTTAGCCCATTACTTAATATAAGGAACTAGATAAAGTTAGCTCAAACCAATATGTTATTGGAAAACTCCAGTTAAATTCTACTTTTAAGTATTTATTAGGCATCAATTCATAGTGTCTTCTATGCCAATGTTTTTCAAAAGCTATTTTTCTTCTTTCACTATGTAATTTCATTGCAACAACCAGCAGGTAATTTACACTTCTACTAGACTGACCAGACTCCACACATTTTAAGCCATTCCATTATTCTTGCTCCAGATGACCTCTATAAAACTATTTACAGAATTACCTCACACATCACAGCAATATGGAAGGAATTTTAAGAAGACTTTGCTAGTATTTGAGAACTACACATTTTTCCTTCTGTCAGTCAGTCTTTACATGAAAGGAAATAGTGTACTTCAAGAAAAAGGGCAGCGCACGTTGCTTTTACAAGATGTCTTAAGTTCTGCAATAATTAGCTTATGGTCAAACTTCCAAACTCTGAGATTTTTGTGTTTTCTATATTTCCTTACTTAAAAGGCATTATAAAAGTATTATATTTAAGGATGCAAATATCTTCTTGACTTCACACACATGCTGCAGAATTGCAGGCTTTGCCTCAAGACAACAGTGAGCTTTTCCAGTTCAAGTGTGGGCACCTGGATTATCATGGCTTATCTGTGAGCAATTACAGAGCTGGATTGTCCTCAAGTATCTCCACTCCACTGCAGAATCTCTCAGATAAATGCTGTGACCTCATGAAGTCCAGTGACATACAGGTATGGTTGCACAAGCAATTGAGTTAGCTTGTTGTCCCAAAACAGAGATTTCTTCTGCATGACTCTTTTTCACTTTCTCATATGACCATCATCTTCGTGCATTTGTTGACAGACATTTTAACTCCTTGAGCTTGGTCCTACCACATTTCAGCAAGTTAGAAATAACAATATAAAGAGATGGATATTACTAGAAATCTCTCATGCCTCTACCCTCTAAAGAACCAGAAGCTCTCTACCTTGCACAGATCAATTTTATGAAAATACATAATGAAGCAATGCCAAGAAAAGCTATGCACTCAAAAGCTGGCTACTTTCCTAACAAGATACTGCTAATATTATTTGCCCCTAAATGATTTTTCAAATCAGTAGGAGCAAAAGAAGTTACAGCTTAAGTAGATTTGATTATAGTAAGCAAACTTACAGTTTAATTATATGAGGATGCCTGAAGAGCTTGAGGTTCTGAATCTCCCTGCGGATTTTTCCTACAACATCAAGGCTGCGAATCTTCTGTCGATTCAGGATCTTCACTGCCACTTTGTGCCCAGTTAACTCATGTTTGCCAACTGCAGGAAACAAAAGAGCATTTAGTCAGGTTTTTCAGATGTTTGGTAAGAAAATTTCTTGAATCAAAATAGTTCAATAAATACCACAAGTGTTTAGATTCCACATCCCCTTTTTCCTAGGCTAAATGGGGAACTAGATCACTTGTCATTTCTATTGCCTTACCCCAACTTCCTCTCAGAATTTTACAGTTATCAAATTGGAAATATAGGGACAAATCTTCAACTCCCACAAATCTAGCAAAATTCTGTATTTTTGCACTATTTCAGTGTTCTGTATTCCAACATATTGATAACCTTGCTAATTATTTTTCTTGTAGAGTATAAGTCCCTCTAAGCTTTTGGTTCCCTCCTCTGACAGTCTTTTTGAAGATTGCAGCTCTTCTACTCAATGTCTACAAGCATTGCTCTTACTGAACCATTGATTCTTTCTAAGATGTTTCAGCATTTGTTCTGAACCATTGCTAAGAGTACCCAACCACAACTTGCTTAAGAAAAAATTTAATTATTCATCTGTACTTGGAGCATTCTAACATCATATAAGCTATACATTCTGTGTTGAACATCACACCAAATCACATTTTTTAATGTAAGATTGATAGCCTAAGCTATGCAAAATGCAAGAAATAAGTAGAATCCAGCAGCAGTTATCCTGAACAAGGCAAACTTGCAACCTCTTCCAATTCTTACACATGGGAGAGCAATTGAGGGAACTGAAATTCCCCTGTAACAGAAGAACTGAAACTAGGTGTAAAACACATTCTAGACAGTTATTCTAAGAGGCTATTTGGTTCTGCTACTCTTGACTGAATTTTGCAGCTAGTACTGGAATTAGTCAGACTAAGGTGATAAGAACATTCTCTTTAACCCCAACACCTGGCTATAAGCAAGCCAGAAGAGCATTGCTTCCATCACTCAGCAAGAATTTGCCACCCACATTAGTTTTTGCATGCAGTGATTCAATAAAGCTACTATCAACAATCCTTTCAAGACCTCAGCAGCTACCCTGCTTCCTACTTCTAAAAGCAAACAAGATTAAAGGGATATCTACATGGTTCTTCCTTGTCCACTCAAGTGGATTTTGGTAGTTCACCTCTTTCCTATCCTAAGCAGCACTTCCAAGGCCATTTCTTCATATTAGATACTAGTTGAGGGAAAATACCACAATATCCTGAAGACCACGAGATATGTGAGGCTCTTCATCTGTACTGTATCTTGCAAAAGAAGTGCAATCCAGACTTTAATGTCTAAACTGCTCAGAACACAGCATTTGCTCACCTGGCTGCGTCCAATCACCTGAAAAGCTAACCAAGCCCCAGGCTTCAAGCTTTATTTAAAGTATAACTATCCATTGGAAGTCAGCATAAAATATTTGAAAGGAATTCCAAAGCAAAAATGCATTCATCTGCTGGTACTTTTTATGCAAGAAACAAAACACAGAAAAAACAGAAAGCATGTTGTTCTACATTAGTGAGAATATCAAGGCAAGTACAGACCCTGAAAACAGAATTAAAAATTAGGCTCTCAGACAGTGAAGCTAGATACAAGTGCTAAATGCCAGGCTAACCCTTTCTGAGTGCAGAAGGGATAGTTTTTTACTCTTATTTAATTGCAAGCAATCCACATAAATCTTCATTCACCTGATAATTGAAGAAATTAGAAAAAGACCATCAACTTACAAGTTTATTTCCCAACACAAGACTTTGGTGTTGTTTTTTCCTCTGTATTTATGTAAGAAGTGATGTAACTAAGAAGAAATTCCTGCTCTTGGCAGAAAGGCAAAAACAGTGGGTACCAGAATTAATAATCAGATTATTCTTCAATCAAAAAGACATCAGCTATGTAAAACAATGCAGTTAGTCTGAATTTAAGCAGGAAAGCACCTAAGCTGTGGACCACCCAAAACCTTGAACATGCAGTTGTGTTGATGGTGATGTTTTCTTTAACCTCAGAATAAGGCTCTAATATCCCGAATTAAAGAAGCCATAACCTAAAAAGGGCCACAATAATGAAAACCCCGGACAAACAGGTTCACACTGCTGAGGAACAAAGGGAAAAGCAAACACTAATCTCAAGTTCTAGCCAGGTCACAAAGGCTCATTGCCTTGAGTGTGAAACCATAACTCATACATTAAGAATAACTTATTTTTGGACAAACCTACAATTAGAGTATTGTTTTATTAGGTTCCTTTTGTTTTCTTAAATTCAATCAAGATTGAAGTTTAAGAGGAACCTATCTAATCATCTCATCAGTACTCAAAATCTACAGAAACATTTTTTTGTAAACAGAAGACACTAGAAAAGCAACTCTTACACAAATAAGAATGCATTTGCACACCAGCAACATGAGCTGAGGCAAGAAAATATTATTTCAAAACTGATCAATAGGTTAATTTAAATTTGACAGTAATGAAGTTGAACTTGTAAGAAGCTGCTTCTTAGAAAATAATCACAAATCATTTAGGCACATGAACTTACATTTCATTTTGTTAAGAGTACCAAATTAAGTATCATTTATGAGCCCATTACTGCTTTGAGTTGTTAGGCTATCCTTGGTGAAAACTGGAATTTAGAACTAAAAACTAAAGCCATCTATAAGATTTATCATATTTCCTTTCTCCACTATTAAAATGGCCTTGCAACTTCAGTATTTCTTGTGTACCATCACATTAGAACAAATTTGCTAGCTGCAAGGAGAAGAAGCACTAGAGGACTGCTCTGGGGTTTTAAGTTAAGTCTTTATCCACATGCCACAAGACCTTCTTG
Organism: Crypturellus soui; assembly: GCA_032275445.1. Classification (NCBI taxonomy): domain Eukaryota; kingdom Metazoa; phylum Chordata; class Aves; order Tinamiformes; family Tinamidae; genus Crypturellus; species Crypturellus soui. The sequence continues at coordinate 4,013,260 of JAUBNY010000700.1, forward strand.
TAATATAAATCAGTTAAAATTATCTGGTATCAGCCAAACACCACACACTTACTAGTAACAGACTGCTGTCTATTTTTTTTAATTAAGCCTAGAAACAATACTGCAAGTAGGACTTCGGATGATAACATTGTATGGATTCTGTAGAAAACTAAGAATGGAATGATATCTTGGAGAGCTTCTCCACACCAAGTCTTGACAGAAGAGTTGCCTATAATGCAGAAGGTTCACAAATACAAGGAAAGCAAAACAAATATTTAACTCATCCTAACCCTCAATCAGCTATCAGTCCTGCCAGAAAAACACTGCAACAGAAGTTCCCCTTAAATACTATTTATTCTCAAAATTCTTGGTAATACCAACAGCATGCAAGCTTTGCTAATGCTACGCACAGCACCAACATTTCGAAAGGCCACCCAGCAGCAGTCTCAAAAAGCAAAATCTTTAACTGTTTAAGCAGACAGAAGCAACAATCTCTGCTAACTCAGTTCTCTGCTCTTCAACATTACACAGAGTCTTTAGTTCAGTATTGAGCATACAGTTGAAACTAAAGATTAGTGATAACATGCCACAGTCACAAGAAATCTACTTATTTTCCACACATTAAAAGCCTAAAGCTTGCACACACTGTCCTTAAAAACGAGCTAAGTCTTTTACAGATAGAAAGATATAAAACCACAAGTTGCTGCACAAAGGCATGTTGCTGAAGTGCATTAGAGAACACATTGACCTTCACTCTCTCTTCTTGGTACGTTATCACTGTCTTAATCAGGAAGGACTGCTTGCAACAGTTTTGAAGTCCGTACAGATCAGCATTCCCAATCTAGTGCGGGTGTCTGGAATAAACATTACCATACATCCAGAAAGTTAAGGAGCATCTTCATTTGCTCTATACAAGTCACTGCTACTCTTTCCTTCATGAAAGGATTTGAATTTTGCTATGCGAAATATCTGGAAAAGATATTTCTACAGGAAACACGAGTGACCTTTTTTTCCCACAGAAACCACAGACAAAAAAAAAAAAAAAAAAGAGGAGAAAGTTAAAACAGGGATAACTTTTACACTGATCACTGTTAAAATTTAAATGAAAAAAGTGCTTCAAAAAGCAATTAAGATTTTGAGTGCCCTTCTGTCCTACAGTTTTTCATTTCGACGACATTTCAGTTTGGACTAAATACTACTGACAAGTGACTTTCTTCCCCACAAATATCAATTCAAAGAATTGAGCAGGTGCAATAACTATCACAGCTTAGGTTAATAGAGCTGGATGAACAGTTAAACTGCAGGTCAGTATCAATTACCTGCAAAGGTGGAGGGGGCCACATGGCCCCCAAATTCTCCCTGTGACTCCCTTGGCTGTGGAAGACCTTTAGCAGCTGCTACATAAAGCCCAGGCCCTCCAGTCAACCTTATGGTGCTGTGAGAAAGAGAATGCACCCAAGGACATATTTTCGCTAGTGTTGATGGACAAAACAGCAGATGTTGCTGGTACATCATGAGAAAATGCAAACAAAACGGCAAACACCGGTTCAAGGAAGTGTCTGAAATTGGGCAGTGGGACCAAAACAGGGCCCTCTGAGACAGAATAAGGCCATATGTGGAAGTGAGTTCCAAGACGTCATCGAGGGGACACAGAAAAACCATCACCAAGGGTCTCAAAAGACCACCAGAGAGCACTAAAGGGACAAAGGGTGCACAAGGGTGGGGTATATTGCAATTAGTTCCAGGGAACAGAATGGACATGTATGATCATTCCAAGAATTTAATGCACAGGTAGATAATAGAGAAATAAAAGTTTTAGCAAGCACATCTGAAGGTATGCAAGATAAGTGGAGCTATCCCCATGCATTCATCACTGCAATAAAGTGAATGCCTGCTTCTTAATAACAGATTGGCATTAAGAGGTTTATTCCTGTTTTTTTCTGTGACAATGGGGTTGCCACTGCTGCTTAGTTTTACACCATGCTCTTTCAAGAGCAGTCCAAAGAACACTTCAATCAAATTAAACACCGATAAAGGGGTAACTACGGAAAAAAGAAAGCAGCAATAAAACTGGCAACCCACTCTTTTTGTTGCTATTGTTGTTAATTACGCATTTCAATAAAACAGATTGTTAGCCCTTCAAGCTAATCATACCCAGAAAATATAAAGAAGAACAACTTGCACTTATGTCATAATTTTAGCAAGAGCCCCACCAATTAACCATCTCTCAGCATTTTTACTTCAGGCACTTTTTGCCCATGCAGCTAAGCGCACTAGCAGTACAAAGTGTCTCCACAGGGCTCCCCATAAGAGCAAACATGTCAGAACATCGGCAGGTACAGCCGCTGTAGCTCCGTGCAGCCCATTGTGCAAGGGGGAAAAATGACTTCACCCCCAAACAAGCAATCTGCAGTGAGGGATGAGAAAATCTGATGTCCATCTCTGACAGTCCCTTGCCTTACTTCCTCTGTTCTTAAGGCGGTGGTAATTCCTCAAGACATTAAGTATTTCTGCCGTCTCTTGAGTTTCTGCTCCAGAGTGCATCGGTAAAACTTTTTAGGCACCCTCTTTCAAGACAGGCTTACGAAGATTTTACTCTGGAGATATTCACTGCTGCTTTCCTGGGCATTCTTAGAGCAAAACACACTTCTATACCATGTTGCAAGATACTTGCTAAAATGCAGCTACCAGATAGAGTTTGTTTCTACCTTTACTGCCCCATAGCATCACTGTTGCAATTTCTGCAGTTCATGTGAGAGGGAAATGCAACTTCTTCATCCCCTCCTTGTTCAATCAGCCCAAGAGATACACCAATATCCTGATCCTACTTCTTCAATTTAAGTTGAAGAAAGGAAAATAGGTTGCCAAAGCATCAGTATTTTCTTCAGCGTCTGTGAAAGCTTATGGAACGTACATACCATGAGAACATCTACACCGAAAAAAAAAAAAATACCATGTTAAAAGACCAGCTAACACATTGGATAGAACAGGATGAGCACGTTTTGTGTTAATTATAAACATGAACAACCCGTTATAATAACCATAACGGTCGAGGCACCTGTGAAAGAGTACTTTCAACCTGCATGCCCCAGCATTTGAGCAGTTCACAGAAACATTCAAACAGTTAGAACAGTATGAGCTAATGCAGCGGGTTTTGCTTTTGTTTTTCTCCCCCACCTATCAACAATGGAATTAAAAAGAGGAAAGAAAAATCGCATTGTTGCTAGGCTCCAGGTTTGCTGCGTGGCACCTGCAACCTTACAGGGCGAAATCGTCGGAGCTGGAAGATGCCGACAGCCACCTGGGCTCGCACGGAGTTTTCCATGCCCGGCTGCAGGCTGCGCTCCTCCTTAGCTGCGGCATCCCGGACCCATCGCTTCTTCGTGCTTGTTGCTGCCTCCCCCGAGCGAGAAAACTCACTCTCCCTCCTACGGCATCCAGGGCCGATGCAGGCGCGGGCACCGCGGCAGCACGGAGGGCCGCACCTGCCGCCCCAGGGGCAGCGGGGTCCTTTCACCCCCCC
>JAUBNY010000700.1:4039654-4073398 GCA_032275445.1 Crypturellus soui
GGGCACCGCGGCTCGGCGCCAGGGGACCGGCCTGGGAGAGGGGCGCTCGCGGGGCCGCCCCCGAGCCCAGGGATCCGGTAGAGAAAATGGCGGGGGCTGCAGCGGGGGTTGTCCTGCGCGTGGGTGTTGTCTGCGCTGATCTCCAGGGGTCCCGCGTGCAATTGCTCACAAATGAAGCTCTGCTTTAGGCCACGGAATAAAAAGACTGCATCCATGGCTGAAGCTCGGAGAGTTTCTTGCCTGTGACAGCGTGCGCTTTAAGCAGAGCTGCCATAAAGCAAATGGCCCCGCTGCAGCGGCTGCCCGTGCACGGCCCTTCCCTCGTGCGCCCAGTGACCGCCCAGGCGCCGTCCGGAGCGCTGCCAGGGCACCCTTCGTGTAGAAACAAACAAATAAACAAAACATCTTAAATTTCTTTTATAAGAGCTAATTTCGGGAAAACAGCTGTATACACAGGGACCTTGAAGAAATTTGTATTGACCTTATCACCCGTTCAACATCTCCTAGAGAAAAGTTTCTTCAGAGATGAGGGCAAGCTCAAGCTATCACTTCTTCTAAATGTGATGGCTTTGGTCAAAGGAAGGTTGTTTTGCTCTTCTGGGGGTAACAAGGTCTCAGGAAGTCTGTCGGGGAAATGAAGAACTCAAGGGCGACGTTTTCATGAGGTTCAGTTTGGGTGCCTTTGTTTCTGGATACCCTCCTGTTGTTCAGAGGTAGGTGCCTCTTGGAGTCTGTGAGGAATAAGCCACCCTTAGTATCTGTTAAAAAGCACTCACAAGGACATGCCATATCAAACCATAAATACATGGTATCCAGATTCCTTGTTTTGAAAAGAAAGCTTTCACATGTGAATTGGAATCAGGAACATAGGTTCACCACGAGATGACAGTATAGTTCAACTAAAACCTTTATTCTCAACAATTCAGGAGAAACGCTGAACAGTAAATTAAGTCAATAAATTGAAAGTAATATTGCTTGTATGCAGTCCTTAAATCTCTAGAACAATAACAGAGAACAGGAGCAAACAGCAATGCTTATGGAAAAGGTTGCTGCATCCTGCTAAGAAACCAATGAATATAATACAAAAGACTTTCTATTCTTTAAAAATAAAAGCAAGTAGAAGAAAATTAAACATCTGTCACTGCTGACAGCAAATTATTTGTTATAAATAAAGAGTAAATGATCTCAAACACTTCATATAACAAAGCTTATACAAAGTATACAAATTGATGTTCCTGCTTCCTGCAACCATTCCTCAATGGGAAAGGAAAAGATTTATCATTATCATTTATCATTACTGTATGTTATTTTCACATAGTTAGATGCTTACTTTTCCATGGAAAACAGCACAAAAAACAACATTACATGTAGCACACTGAAACACATGCCAGAGTTTAAAAAGTACAAATCAATTATTAGAAATCATATGTAAAATGTTCTCCAAGTGTTTGTTCTCAATACGGAGTTAGAAAAAAATATGCAGAAACACTCATCCATGATGACATGAAAAAATACATATGTTTACAGTAAGGTCAGAGGTAAAGGAAGAAAACACTAGAGAAGCTAGGGTACTCAGGTTTAATCTGAAAAAATAATTTAATTAAAATTACTATTAAATCTAATGTATAGTTTGTTATTTATTTATTTTGTCTCACATCTCATCTCAGTATTCCTAAAGATTTTACATTTGTCTTACTCTGGGGCTACCAAAAATCATGGCTTTCACTGATCAGCCTATCTGCTCTCTAAAAAGTAAAACAAAGCTCACTTTAAAGCAGGAAAACCTGTCACTTGTACACTGTATTTGCCAGTATGGAATTTAGTAGACAGATATGAGACATAAACTATAGGAGACATAGGCTTCTTCATAAAAGGAACAGGACAACTCAAGTTCTAAATGTATTACAGATACAGACTATTCCCCAGGGCAAGATAAATTAGCCTTTCTTCATCAAAATCACTTTTATTATTTTCATTTTATTATTTTTACCAGCTCAGGACTTGCCCTAAGTACAATACTTGTTAACATAGTGTTATCTTCTGTTTATTTTGGAAAATGTTTTTCCCGTATCAGGCATTTTTTAGCTTTCCAGTTACTGGAATTGAGGCATACGGGTTACATCAGGAAATTCCCCTAACATTCAAGTAAACTGTCCATTTTACACTCCTTCACTTTAATAAAAATAGAAGGTTAAACATTGCCCAGCCTGATTATTGTGTATACCAGGACTTAGAAAAGAAGTGGAGCTTTTTGTATCTGATATGATACAATCTGTTTCTTTTAAGTTCCACTTGTATTTTCTTTTCTAATGCTCTTTTATAAGAGCAGAGTAAATTCTGCTTACTGAGAAATATTTTATAGGTTTTAAACTCAAAATACTTGGAAACTTTCAGAGGGAAAGTGATGAATTTAGAGGAAACATTTTTGTTCAAACATCGTTGCATGAAGAATTTTACCCTTCTAACTGGCTACAGTTCTAAATAATGCTAAAATACTTAATGCACATCTACCTCTGACTGAGAAAATTTTGAAATATAAAAACATTGGCAAGATTGCTAATGACTGATCTTTGATGTTCTATTTGTTATGCAAATAACAATCACACAGAAAGGAAATCAGACTAAAAAAGACCTAGATCATCAACTCTAAGTCCTGGAATACCAGGCATTTCATATAAAACTGCTTTTGAATTTATTAAACTGTATGAATTAAATCTGTAGTTCAACAATATAGAAGACTGCACAAAAAAAGAGATACAAAAGCTTTTAACATTGAGAAACTTTGAGAATTGGTTCTCCACATGGCTTAGTCTCTGGTACACCCATTTTTGCACCATGTACGGTCTTGTGTCATTGGCTTTAAATACAAATGTAATAATTATTCCCCACTAGTCTGCTTCTTGTGACTTTTCCTGTATTATTTAAAGTGTTTAAATAATCAGTCTGGCTCTCTGGTTTGTGAAGGACATATATTTTGTATGTATAAAAACTCACACCTCTGTATTCCTGCAACGGAACACGTGAGTGTTTTATACCTTATTGACACTACCTCTGCTCTGTACACACGGCTAGTAAGTGAGCACTCAGCAGAACTGGTGCTAAAGCCCTCACCTCTGTGAATTTCTATGCAAGATTTTCAAGTTGAGATGGTCTCACAGTGGTCCTAACCCTGTTCCTAACCCTCAGTGATAAACACTGCTGAAAATCTCACCGGCATTTCCTATCCATTCTTTGGACAGTCATGTCTAAAAGCAGGTGGTTTCAATATCAGCATAGAAATGCGATGCTGCTGTTTCTTGGAGGCAGGTGCTAGGAAATTAGACACTCAAAGTCAGCACCAGACGTGCAGGGGAAAGGCACAATGGAGGCTGAACGTGAAAGCAGACAAGAGTGGAAAAGAGCAGAAGTAACTCATCATTTGGAGTGAGATTTCCACCTACTAAACCAGTTCATCATGTGAAATGATCAACAGATCAGAATCAAACTGGAAAGAATAACAATGATTTGTTTGTTCATTGATAACACTTGTGCACATGCAGAATCTCGATAGATTTGATGTATTAATTATATACTACTAAATCTCTTTGCATGTTGATCATTCCAACCAGAATTCTCATAGCTGGTGTTTGTTTTGCATAGTTTCTGCAGCATGTATATTGCAGTATCTAAAGAAATTCTGCTCCATGAGGTCCCTTGAGAGAGAATTATTTGTATTACAGTTAGCACAGTGCTAATGCTATTTGATGTATTTCATAGAGACACATCCCTCAGAATGTGACAACTACATTAACAGCAAAATAGGCAATTAAAACCACTTTAAAAAATCAGATGGTATTACCAAACAGAAACAAATCCCCCAAACTCTCCAAGTCCATTTCACAATTTAAAACCATAATGACAAGATTGTTTCTTCTCCAATGGTCACTGGATCTTTTGCGTTTGCAGCAATCACAACTCACAGACTGTCTTCAGGGCTGTACTGGATAATTAAATTGGATAATAAAGAGGCAAGTCCTGCCCTATAAAATACTGAGCACCTTAGCATCAATTCCATAAAATGCTGGAAGTCTATAGGAATTAGCATTGATATAACTGTATTCTGGCTGACCTTACTGTGAAGCAAAATACAGACAATAGCATTTCATGCTGTCTTCAGACTGGGCAGGATATCATTAGCCCAGCAAGTGAAACACTGCATTAAGACAAGAAAAGCCTTGCCTTACAGCTAAATTTTTATGTCTTTCTCAAACAATTCATCTCTCACTCCCTAAAACTTTCTTGCTGAGTCTAAAGAGGCTTAATTTCTGAACAGACATTAAAAAGGCTTAGTTCCTATGATAAAGCATTTTTTATTGCAAAAGGGATAGTAGAGCAGGAATTATCGCCCTTTTCACCAAGCATAAAAAAAGATCATCCCTATATCCTTTTAAGTCACCTTTTCTCCCTTACTTCTGTGTACTCTGGGGAAGTAATTGGAAAGCTCAAGCAGGCCTCTTATCATTGTATGTGTTGTAGAAGTGCCCATGAAAATAGTCATGGATCGACACTGTGCTAGGTGCTACATATTCCCTAGCTGCAAAGATACTGGGTAAGTAGATTGTCATGCAACTGTAGATAGACTTATGTTTCTAAAACATGCAAAAGTAAGAAATTCTAATGGTCCCAACCTTAAGTGCCAAGTAGAAAAAAAGTTACTGAAACTACCCCGTGAAATGAAACAAGCAGCAGCTATTCCCAGTCCTGTTGCTATAGAGGAGACTGAAGGGCAGAGCCCCCTCATCTGCATAAAGCACCACAGGAGCTGTGGAAATACAGTCCTAGGAGGGATACAAGTGCTGAAATGACAATTATGGAGCTTATTCAAAAACTACAGCTTTGTCTTCTTGCAAGTCATACTTCTTGCAAACAGTTTATTGCAAAACAAATTAACTTATTTTAATAAGCTATAGTTACTGACAGTGGCTTTACTAAAGGCAGACCCCCAACACATACAGTTACTATTTGCTAGCTGTATTCAGCCTCTGTTGTGTTTATCTGCATGTTTGTCTGTGAGCAAATTATAGCATATTCTTACCTTGGGAGTTATTATAGCTAATGATGTACTTACACAAACTTAAATTGCTATCTAAGCTATTAAAACAGACAGCTGCAAGATCAAGACATATGTCTGGAAAGATAAAATATTCTCCTAAGTTCCCATATGAATTCTTTACTCATTCTGGGCCTATTAGAGGACTTAATTTGGTTTTAATCTTTTCTTACACAGGCAAATGACCACTAACAATGTTGCATTAATCACGCATCAAACTGAATAGCATCATGAGGATTTCGGGCAAAAGCAGGAACATATGTACTCAAATGATCAAACAGTATGCATCACTTCATCAAAGAGGTTCATAGTCACTAAACCTGAAAAATCTCCCAAGGATGCTCTAACTTAACTAAATTAGCTCTGAGGTTGATAGCTTCTGGAGAATTAACCGAGTATCCCTATTGTAGATGGAGTAACATGTCCCAACATCTAGTCAGCTTCTTCAAGAAAGCAGGTCATGTCAACAGAATGAAGCATTTTAAAGGCACCACAGAATGATGCTCTGACATAAAGTATCTAGTTTTCTGAGAACTGTGCAAAGTTGTACTGACTAGATACTGTGTTTGACCAGTTTTCAGAGAGAGGAGCTGCTTTCCCATGAGGGTTTCATCCAGGCTCTGCTAAATGGAAGTTTCCCCAACCTGGGAAGTTTCCCCCCATATTTCCCACATGACTTTCCACCTTAAAATGTGACATTTTGATGGTGGAACTGCAATGAATCAGATCTGGAAAATAATAAAAAATGAAAGACAAAGCAAGAAGGCATGTCAGGGGGGAAAGGAAAAAGTGAGAAAAACTAGTCTGTAAGAGCATCTGCACAGAAGAACAAATGTTGGCATTTTTTTGAAACCAGGGGCTGTGTGGCAGTACCACATGAAAAACAGACTAAAACTTGCATTCAGATCCTTGGGCTGATTGATTTTTGGCATGAAAATTGATGCAGAACTGCAGAAGTGCAAAATGAAGATTTGTGAGCAGAATTTAAGTTTGGCAACACCAACTTGAATCTAGAGCAGCTCTTCCCATTGAAGTTAGGGGTTGAGCTCTGGTCTAGGGTAAGGGGCACCAGCCCTTAACCCGCAACCAGGTTGAGACCTCTGGAAAGTCTTGTTCAGAGGAAAAAAAACTGTGACAAAGATGACAAGCAAAAAGGAATGTTCTTCCAGTAAGTGTTTTCCACAGCTTCCCAGTCCCAGGCAGCCTTGCCAAGCCTTGATTTATATGTCTTAAAAACATCAAGCAGTTCCAGCAGACTGCGTCCCTGAAGGGGATTAGATGGGGTTAAGATAAAAAATTCTCTGCAATATTTAGCCTTTTGTGGGGATGAAAAGCATAATAGCAAGGCAGACTAAGAAGAGACATACGGAGCAGACAGACTGACTGACTTCTTCAGCTGCTGAATTGAGTGGAAGTACATTTTCCTCAGTAATTGCTGGATATCTGAGTATTTCATCTATCATGAAGGTAAGACAATTGCTTACTTAAATTGTACTAATGAAGTAAATGCATCAAGTGCCATGAAATATTAATTTATGGAGAGAAATATTTGTCTGAATATGTGATTGGTCAGTATTGCAAGACGAAAGAAAACTAAAATCCTGCAGCTTGCAGAAAGAAGCTGAGCAATTAGACCTTTTTAGCTTGGCAGCCTATCCTTTTTTTTTTTGTTAAGTTGTCTGTCATAAAGACTGCAGGAAGTTAGAACAGCTGCTTTTAGAACATCTATAAGAAGAGGTAGAAAAGCAAAGTAAGCTTTTGCTTCTCTTTTTTAGGTGCTGGGAATTTTTGTCTTGCTGGAGGTTGCAGGTTTCTTTCCCGTTTTTTCCAGGTAATTATTTCTTTAGAAAACTATACACTGATGACTGAGCATGCATAGTTTAACAGACAATTTCTCCCAGTGCAGGGCAGGGCTTAGAAATCTCTTCAGATATGTTTTGACATGGGGCTTAGTGGGATCTTTAAATATGTTTTTGTGGAAGAAAACGTATTCTTCTGACATCTGTGTTGGCACTGCCACTGCCATAAGTGGCAACAAGAGTGAGGAATTACAGTGTCCATCAGCTCCATCCACAACAAGCAAGACAAAAGAGTCCCATTTGCAAACTCACTGTATGAGAGCTGCTATGGAATGGTCTCTTGCAAACACTCCTATGGAGCTTCAGGAGGCAGGGAATGGGTCTGGTTTCTTCTGCTGATTATTGCCTGGATAGCGCGACTGGGAACCTTTCATTATTTTTACCTTTGAAAAGCAAATCTCAGTGGTTTCAGAGGGTGTCTGATCATGCACTATATTTTTATTGAATATTTGCCTTGCTGTTTCAGAAAGCTTTGCACTAATGTTTATGATTGCAGTCCCTGACGATTTTCTCTCTCTCTCTCTCTTTTTTTTTTTTTTTTTTTTTTAATCCCTAAAAATGACATAAAACCCTCCTGGAGCAAGCAGCCCTTCCCATCCAGTCCATTGCCACTGGAATGCTTTTGGCCCTTGGTCTGAATGTGATGGCTGTACTAAAAAACAGGTAGATATAGACAGCCTTTTTATGCGATCATGACTTCACAAGCATATTGCAGTAATTAGGGAGCCATTGTAACTTTTAAACCTCAATTGGATGATTTTCTGTCTACAACTCTATTGCGTTTGATATAAAAATTCACAAGAGGCCGTTCTGGGATGATGATGAAATGGAGGAAAAGGATAAGCAAAAATACTTTTCCTAGCAAAATAAGAAGGTTATTGGGCTCTAGAGAAGAGAAAGTCTCCACACTCTCATCTCTATGTTCCTTTCAAAGCTATGGTATCCATGTTAGGAAATAATTAGTGCAGTGTTTATTTTGTTGATAGTTCCAAAAACCTCTGTGAAACTATTCTGTAAACTAAGACAATTTTGCAGCTGTCAGTAACTGATTTGTACCTACTCTGCTGTTTTTTCATTAGAGGAGAAAGGCTCCAAGAAGAAAAAGTTTTGTTGCAAATATTATCCCCAATAAAAACAAGTTGATGATTTTTACACTTCAGCTCCATTCATATTGAAGTTATTTTTGCTTTTGACTTTCCACCTCGTTTCCACTTATGTTGCGTGAATTAGGAAAGAATTAATCCAAACTAAAGATCTAAACTGAGAATGCACTAGAATATTTTTAGAAACAAGAAGTAGCTCATGTAATGTTAGCCCTTAACATTTTCCTTTAGGATGTTGCTTATGTTGAAAGATCTTAGCATATTAAGCATGATTAAGCATGATATGCTTAATCAAAGAATTTCTGCTTTGCATTTTCTTGTATTTTTCTAAGTTTTCCTTTGATTTGCATTCAGATTCGGAGACGGACAATAGCAGTTTATGGCCAGTTTGGGGGAAATCCCTGCTCTGGGGATGCCTTTGAGACAAGGCAATGCACTCCAACACGGGGATGCCCAACAGAGGATGGCTGTGATGATCGGTTCAGGTGCTTTTCAGGTATCGTCAAGATTTCTTTTGTTGTTTCCTACTCCCTAAAATTAAGAAAACCTTGTAGTGCTTGAAATTTGGTCAATGTGCGATTGCTTCCCAGAGCTCTTGATCTACAGTCAGCTTTGATTCAACAGGAAGTTTCCTTTTATTCCACCTTGGCTATGCATGTTCTTAATTTCATTTGGGTGTATTCCAAAGCTTTAAAAATAATATATTATAGTTCTGCGAGTCTCCTTAAATCATCCTGTCTCACTAATTTGCCCCGGAGTAATATATATATACTTTTATTCATTATGAGAGAGTAATTAAAGAATGCAACTTTAGATGTGATTCTCCAAAGCTGTGTTTTAGGATACATCCAGACATTTTTGACATCACTTACATGATGAAAGCTAAGGTTCCTAGAGCAATGCTACTATCTACACTGTTTCTGTTTCCATCACAAAACAGCACATTACCTCAACAGATAGAGCAACAGAATAAGCATGTTTTGGGGCTATCAAATAGACAATCACAGTCACACAGGATAATCACACAGGATATGATCAAAGGATGAAAATTCAGGAAAAACAGGAAATAAATTTAGAAGTCAACTGGTTTCTTAATGTATTATAAGCCTTGAATAGCTATAGTTCCCTTAAGTATATATATGCACTTATTTATTTATGTCTATATCTACTGTCATTTTGCAAGCCATCCTGGGAACTATGGGATTGAATGATTTTTTTTTTTTAACATTAGATGATTTATTTTTAAATAGATTAAAAAATTCTCCTATCCATGTGCATTGTTATTTTGATTTAGGTCAGTGTATTAGCAGGTCTCTTGTGTGCAATGGAGATCAGGACTGCGAGGAAGATGGTGCTGATGAAGATCAATGTGAAGAGAAGAGGACTGTATGTGATAGTGATAAAACACCTCCAAATTCAGATCTTACAGGAACAGGGTAATTTCGGTGCAGTTTTTAGCTCCTATTCTAAAGTCTGGTAGCTGAGTGCTTTAATAGTGTTTCATGTTTTTCTTCTCATAGCTTTGATGCCATTACTGGTGAGACTAAGGGAAGAGTGATTCATACAAGAAGCTTTGGAGGACAATGCAGAAAGGTGTTCAGTGGCGACAGGAGAGAATACTACAGGCTGAGTGAGAGCGTTCTTGCTTATACATTCCAAGTACGTTTCCATTAACTCCACCTTTAGAGTTTTGATTAAAGCAGGTACACTGAGGCGAAACAGGTAAGGTCCCGTGACAAGGAGTTTAATTTAAACATAAATGAATGAAGCCCGTACCTTCCACCCAGTTGGTTCATTCCAATTGCAGCTCTTCCACCATGAACTGAGAGAAGGATCCTAAACCATTGAATGTCACTGTCTCCTGAATAAATATCAAACAAACAACTGTAGCAAAAAGCTTCAGTGTAATGAAGTTTTCGTATGCCACCATATGCTAAAGTTGTGGCATTCATCTCTAGAGAGGATGGCATTTTATTATTTTAAAGTATTAACTTGTCAGTGTGTTGGTATAAAGAAAGGGAAAAGAATCGTCATTTTCTGGATGTCATTTCTACTTCCCTCACAGTAAAACTGAATGCCAAGACTCCTCCTTAGCATAATCTGCAACCTGAAACACCCTAAGATTTTTTTTATGCTCAGGGTTTTAGGGTGTTTCTTGGAGACCTTGCAGAGACATATTATATATTTATTTCTTATTTCAAGTCATATGCCTAAGAGATTTTGTTCTTGCTCCCTTATCAAAAGTATGCTAAATAATCCTTAATGCATCATGTTAGTTTATTTTATAAACACATATATATACAGGTACCTTATACATATGTACATATGTATTTACAAGCAATACTCTTTTCAGACAACTGATTCTTCCAGTGTTCACTCTTTTAATGTTTATGTCTTATCTCAAATTAATATAGCCTGAGGATGTATCAGTACTTTTTTTTTTGCATCAGAAAGTATTAGATCTGCTCAATGTTACTGTTTTTAACATCATTCATAAAGCTCTTTATACAGAATTTTATCTTCCCTCTTCTAGGTTAAAATTCAGAATGATTTTAGTTATGAGTTTTTCAACAGTAGCTGGTCTTATATGAAGCACACAGAGAGGTATGAAAAATCAAACCATGGACACAGATTTTCACAGAATAAAAATCTGCAAAACAATCAAAAGGTATGTTTAGAGTATCAGTCTTACTTAGTATTCTGCATAAATGTTCTACTTATGATTTTTGATTGAACTTTCATAGTAACTTGTGAATATTTATTTTATCCAGATATTTTTTGGCACAAAGTCCATAAAAGAAAAATCCCATTAAGCCTTTACATGCGCGTTGTTAGTCTTAAGTTGAGTTTGCTGCTATTGTTGCTTTTGCGTTTTACCTCCTCATTATTAATTTATTTGCTAGCTGCTTTTCCTTATTTGAGAAAGTAAAACATCAAAATCTAATAACTTTTTTTTTTTCATTTTGTTCTAACAGTTTAATGCACTTTTTCTTAATATTTTTGTCAGTAGCTTGGAGTGAAAGAGTTCTTACAATAAAATTAGTTTTAATCACAGAATTATTTCCCTTCTCCCTAGCAGGAAATCAAGAAAGATAGCCAGCATCCTATTCAGTAGTAAGTTGCAGTGCTTATTATGCCTTTGCCTTGGCCTTATTGAAAAAAAATGTTCTCCAAGCTGACTGAAGACAAACTGATTTCTGACAAACTGATATATATTATGTTTTTTTTCGTAACAAAGTTCAATAGCAATATTGAGAAACTGAGTTGACCATTCTTGTGTTGATATGTATAGGAGTTAAGATTTCCTCAAAACATACTCAAAATGGCTAGAGCACTTTAGCAAAAAAGGAAAAAAAAAGTCCCTCCTACAGAAATCAGAGTGCAAAGCAAACTTCTTCATTCCTTACTACTGCCGTGTTGTCAGTGCTGGAAACCACCATTAGTGATTGCATCATATTAGTGAATAATGATATTTTCATTATGCATTTTAATTAGACTAGTTTTTTGTTACACAGGAAAAAAAAAAGATGATTCAGAAGCTACAAATGAAAGTCAAAAATGTACTTCATATCTTCAGAATATTTTTTTCACACTTGGTTGCTTAGACATAACTAATAATATAGACACTAATACTAATACTGTTGGTCAGTAGCTAATATAACATATATATCTTCTGAGTTGTAGTGAAATGGCTGTATGACCGATTCAAGACTGCTTTATTTTCCTCCCATCAGAGTCAGCAGCTGATGGTAATTGAGAACAGTGTGGAAGTTGCTCAGTTTATTAACAACCGCCCAGACTTTCTCACTCTTGCGGAACCATTCTGGAAGGAACTTGCCAACCTTCCTGTGGTCTATGATTACAACACCTACCGAAGATTTATTGAACATTTTGGGACTCATTTTTTACACTCTGGATCCCTAGGAGGACATTACAAAGTTATTTTTAAAATGGATACTGACAAAATGAAAGCCGAAGGTAGAGCATTAGAGCATTTGTTACAAGAAAATAAGTGGAAGACAAACAAACAAACATATCTCTTTGCATGTTCTTCAAGGTAGTCTGTAAAATCAAGTAAGAGTCTGATAGTTGTGGTTCGAGACCTCATCAGGCTGCACTTGAATTCTAATGCTAGTTTGAATGTCAAATCTTAAAGTTTAAGATTAAAGATTAAAGTTTAAGTCCTCCATTTATTTGGAGATAGAAGCTGAGTAAAACTGTAAAGAGCAGGATCAAACTCCTGTCTCAGCCTCCATCCACAGGCTTTGGCATCATGTGGACCTCACCTCAAAGATGTGCTTTTTAGCTGCCTCTTAATTCTAGCAGAAAAGGTGTTAGTTCTCTTTCTAAAATCCCTTTCAAATCAATGGGAAACTGAGCGATTAATTTAAAATATACACCAACTTCCAATGTACAGTATTATTAATGGACATATTTTCTGCAGGTCTGAGCCTTACAGACATGTACAAGTGTACCACATCAGGCTGGAATGCATTTATTGTAAAGAAGAAGAAAACAGAATGTTCTAAACTGGATGAAATACTACGAGCTGCTTCGGGTAAATGTTCAGCAGTAACTTGCACAGTCCCCGTATATCCAGCTTTCATCTCTGCTTAAAGAACTGTCAAAATGAGGAACAGGTGTTGGCAGCTTTGCAGAACTCTCTTTTTACACGTGGAACCCAGACACTGAGTGCCCCATTTAAAAGGCTCTCAAAGACCCAACTAGCGCTAATACTTTCCCAAAAGCTAATATTTTCCAGACACCTTACATCTAGAGATGCTAATACAGTTGTTAAAATGGATATTGTTTGTGTGCTGTATATGTGGGATTTCTTGATGCAAGCGTGCATGCTTGATTTGCCTAGGGCTGTAGAACCTGTTTCCATCACTGTATCCAGGGCCTCTTGAGCAGGACCGATATGGAGAGGTATGTGGAGATGCATGTTACAAGCAAGTTTGGGTGCTGAGCTGTTTGTGCAGCTGGTTTCTGTGACAGAAAAGAATAAATTGCTCTACAGATGCTCACCAAGTTAGTTACCTCAGCCTGCTTTGCAGATATTGCAGAATTTCCAGCTTTTGTCTTCTCTGCATTGCATTTTTATCCTAAGCCAATATTTTTCTCTTTTTAGGAGATACTGCTGTAGGATTTGACACAGTATTTACTATTGAGGACAAAGTAATCTCATAATTGCTTTCTGCACTGATGTGTTGTCTCAGTGTTTGCTAGTACAGTGTTTGCATATATTGTTTCTATTCCCATACTAATGTGCCTATTTTCTGTATTTCTCTTCCTGAACCTACAGGAAGTAGCGGCAGTAGGATTAAGGGAGATCATTACATAGAAGGAGGAAGCCCGGGTGCTATTGCTGGCCTAAGCTATCTGGAGCTGAATAATCCTGCTGGGAACAGTCAAAGATATTCTTTTTGGGCTGGATCAGTGACAACCTATCCCAGCGTAATCAAACAAAAGGTAAGGCTATTTTCGTGAAACACAGATGAGCAGATGGGATTACTCAAGGGAAGAAGTGATTAAATTATAGATGGTGATTAATCAGGCTGTAGTTGGCAATCATTTTGTATTCAGATAGCTTAATAAAAGTAAAAATATTTCACAGGAAGAGTATTCTAGGAAGTAGCTGGCTGTATTACAAACCTCATCTCTGACGTGCAGGTCTTGCAAGATTTTAATGATTTTGGTGATTTTAGTGGAATCCTGCTTAAGAACTGAGAATCAGCTTAGCACTGGGAAGAAGCCAGATTTCAAATGGCCCATTTTCTTAATTATATGTTGACAAGTCTGTGTGTCTTCCACACAGACTGCTGTCCTCTATACAACCATTTTGTACCTCTCCCTTTTCTATGTCTGCAAATTTGTCATGCCTAAGGATTCTGGAAATCAGACACCTGGAAGTTGGCACAAGAGCATTCACCGCTACCTTGTCCAAGTCCCCTTTGGGAACATCTTAAATGTTGAAGAATAAAGTAAAGGCAGTAGAATTCCATCAGGGAGTTTTCAATTAAATGTGAGAACATAAGATATAAAATCTGCCATAGGAATGAAAAGTATTTTTTCTTATTGCTGTCATTAATCACTGATTAACGAAATAACATAATAGTTTATGCAAATGTCTAGCTTTTTAGACTGGAATTAGCTTAGTGATGACAGGTTATTGCACATTGGTGAACTGTGTTATGGTACACGTAAAGCTCAGCCATAATCTCTTATCTCAAATGTGTTTAAAAACAACAAAGCTGCCAGTTACCTTAAGAAACTTAGAGTTGACTTTGCAGACAAAAGCTAATGTTAAAAAGTAACTTGAGATTTTAGTTAGTTAGCTAACAAACTAGTTAGAGCATCTTTCAAGAGTCATGCCCAGGAATATACTTCACAAATTATCTTATGTGACAAAATGTGTTGATAAACTGTTCTATCCTTAATATAGCTTTTAATGTAAATTCTTATTCTTCTGTGTGTAGCTAACACCACTGTATGAGCTGGTAAAAGAAGTACCCTGTTCCTCAGTCAAAAAGCATTACCTAAGACAAGCCATTGAAGAATATATGGCTGAAAACGATCCCTGCAAATGTCGTCCTTGCCAGAATGGTGGTGAGCCAGCTGTGGAAGGAACTCAGTGCGTGTGTTACTGCAAGCCTTACACCTTTGGGGCAGCCTGTGAACTGGGAACTCTTGTGCAAGATCAGCCAGGTCAGCACTTGTTTAAGCTTGTGAGAGTTTAAAAGTAGTAAGCGCACTGTCCTGTCTCCAGAGTGTGTTTATCCTGCTGCGCAGACTGAATGAGCAGCTGGTGTTGTCTCTGCTTAGCCTGTATAAACAGTACTTTACAAAGTACTGTCTTTATAATTATTATTAAATACAGTGGATAATACTAGTCACTCATAGTATACCCTTCCATAAATAAATACATACTCTGAAAGAACAGGTGTTCTCTAGTTCTCACAAGCGATTCTGTTCCAATCCATTCCCAAGTAGGGGAATTTAATAATGGGCCAAAGGCACTGTTGCCAAAGTAGGCTGAAAACACTTTCACAGTTAATTCTGAATGCTGCACAAGATAGTATCAGTCAGCATCAGATGTGTGCACCAGTCCAGGAACAGTGTCAGCCAAATTTGGAACTGAGAAATTGCCATAATGAAGTGCAGAATCCAGAAGAGTGAGAAAATTTGCAAATTCTTCAAATATGCCAGTCACATATGACTGGTGTCCCCTTAGACACAAAATTAGGAAAAGGAGTTGATTGGTTGAACTGGGGATCAGCTCAACCCTTAATACTGTGACTTGCATCCAGAAAGCAAAACTCCAGTGAAATCAGAAAGACAAACTTAGAAATGTCTTTGTGAGGTTGGGCAGGCTGGGTAAGGGAACAGAAATCATTACAACATGGAATTCTTTGTACCGTCATAGTGGTTGAATTGGCTTTGAATAGTACTTACCTTTTTTAGAAGAAAAATCCTTAATATGAAATGGTCTCAAATGTTACACAGGTGTTGTTGATGGTCGCTGGAGCTGCTGGTCTTCCTGGAGTCCTTGTTCAGGGGGAAGGAAATCAAGGAGTCGAGTCTGCAACAACCCCTCACCGCAAGGTGGTGGGAAGGCTTGCATAGGAGAACAGCATGAAAGCAGATCCTGTGAAGATGAGGAGTTGCAACATTTTCGGTAAGCAGAGAAGAAACTTTTGGAGCACTTATTACACAAATAATTTAAAAGTTTAATCCAAAACAGCTCACACATTTTTGCAGAAGAAAGTCACTGACTGACCTGCTATTTTTTACATTTAAGTTGAAACAAAATGCAGCTCAGGACCTGAATCTGATATGACAAGAATATAGGGTAAATGTCAGTAAAATTAACACCATTCTATTTAATAATAGTATTCTGATGGTGCCAGATTTTAATATAGTTGTGGTGTAAATGGGACATGTAATGGTCTTGAAAATGAACTTCATTAAGAAATATACTATTTTCGAAGGAAGAATGACTAAAATTAAAAATTAGTAATTCTTCTGTCTGTTTTATAGCTTAATTGAACCACACTGCTTTGATATATCTATAAGGCCTACAGAATTCTGTTCACCTCCTCCTCTCTTGGAAAATGGATTTGTTCAAGTAAGTTATTTCTAATATTTTTTCATCATCTGCCCTATTCCTACTCGTAGTGTCACAGCTTAAGTTAATAAAGAGGTTCATATGAAATTGTGTATTTCTCTTTATATGTTTAGTATTGATAAGTTCAGGATCAAAACTTCTATATAGCATCTTTCTCAGCATTGTCCTCCTTGCTTAAGTTTACAAGATGTTAGTCAGGATTTTACACATGAAACATGCATGCTCATGCACACACTAACAAACTGAAATCTTTGCTTTTCTGCACCATGGAACTTACAGAATAAGAAATCCTGCCCTGACCCTGTCCACACAGTGAAAACATTTCTGTGCCACACATATTACAAATTAAAATATAGAAAAACAGTGAGAAACAGAGCAGAAAGAGTAAATGTCTGAGATCATTCAGCAAACCCTTAACAAAATTATAAACAGATTTTATGACCTTTGACTTTCTACCCTATGACTAACCATTGTTATTTCTTGTTCCCTCATTGAACCACGGTGAGGTAACCTACTTTTCTGACTGTATTACAAAGTTGGATCTATTTAGCAAGGGAGACTAAATTTCTCAGGATATGGGTTCTCTATGCTGTGAGGCTGTCTAGATTTTCCTAATCAATAAAATAAATATAATGATTAGTTAGGAATCCACTAGTTATCTCTGCACAGCTGAGCTTGAGATATGATCCAAAATTTTGTCATGACTTTTTAATCTCTGTCTCCCATATTGATATCCTCAGTTCACAAACCATAGAATATTTGCAATCTGTGGAATATTCTCCTCTCACCTTAGCACATAAAATGAGAACAGGTCTGTGTCTTCAAGGCCAGCTCTCCCAAGTAATCCTATCAATCACATTAACCATGCATAAGCTTCCAACATGCCACCCTAAGAATTAGAAAAGCCATATACTCTCCAGTATTCCCACTAGAAAGTTGTCCAAGAGCTTAATTCCACTAATGTTTAATAACAGCCATATCTGTAGTCAGTTTATATGCTGACAGAACAGCACTGATCTGTTTATGCTATATATCACTATCAAACTCCTAGCATAAGGTACATTCAACTTTAAACCTCACCTACTAAGTTAGCCAGAATCTTCTATATTCTAGTTCTACTAGTTTTTTTCAGTATCTTTTCCGTTTCGAACACATTGCTCACTATATTCCAGACACTCCCACCAGCTCTTGTAGCTCTTCACACTAAACAGTCCTAAACTACTGCATCTCAAGATAATCCGAGATCAAAAGGAGTTTGACACTGCTGCTTGTTCATAGGTCATATATTCAATTTCTTCCTATAACTTTTATTTCAGAATGCTGAAAATTTATACCCCGTTGGGAAAAGCATCGTTTACACTTGCAAAGATGGATATTCTCTCGTTGGTGATCCTGCTGCCAAGTGTGGCAGTAATTTGCAGTGGCAAGCTGGAGACAGATACTGCCAGAGTATGTCTAACTGATTTAATTATGAAATATAACTTAATTCCTGAATTCTAGTGAGACTTTTCTCCATGTCTGATTTTGAACAATAAGGAGGAAAGAAATACACATCTTTTCCCACTTCCCTAGGCAGAATCAGGTTTAAATTGACTTTCTTTTCTTTGAATCAGATATTGTTATACTGAAAGAAAAAAATTTCCATAACCTCTGGATAGGAGATTAGAAGTGAAATGAAAGACCAGCACACCTGGTCAAACCTGTATATTATATGTAGAAAGACTTTTATTACACTCAGAACACAGTTTGTCCCCATTGACATATAAGCCAAAATCACAAAGACTGATGATCAGTAAATCCTATAATCTCTGTCAGGGGAGAAGCAATTTTCTCATGTTTACACTAGGACTGAGTTTCTCTGTAGTTCTCCATAATCCTTCAAAAGTGGCAGTAAATTGCAGCATAAACCATTCTCATACACTGTTCTCCCTGATGAATACTCCGTATAAGAAGTGCCCTCTTCAAGACCCTTAGCAATACCCTGGGGTGTGGGAGAAATTACTTGCTGTGGGAACAAACTTTATTTCACAATTTAGTCTTGTGGCTATGGCCAGGAACCATTGGGATGAGCCTGTGTCCCTTGCTGGCCAAATGGAGTGAAAGGTCCAGAGGCAGCTCTGGGCAGCCACAGAGTTCTCAAATAACCTTCTTGTTGTAGGTGCTTGACTCCAGGGACCTCTTTACAACTTGGATATAAACTTTTCTCTTTTCCACTAACTCCATTAGTAACCATTAGAGTATTTTCTCCCTCCAGTTTTATTTTTAGATCAACTTTGAGTGCAATCAGTGAGACCTGGGACTTTTCAGGGCAATTGCTCAACACCCTGCTTTCCCCCTTCCAAACAGAATTTATTGTCAACAAATGCTAGCCCGAATGCTAGTACTGTGTATCAGTACACAGTCTTCAGGGCCCTGTATGTATGATCTATCCTCACTAGGATGCTAGTTACCAACACAAACCCTTAGCAGAAGCACAGGTTGTAAGAAAACAGTCTTTCTCTTGAAGCTATGGCCAGATATGGAAGCAATAGGAGAAGATATTGTCACTCTGTCCTTGATATTGCACATATACTTGGCTGGGGTAAAGAGTTAACATTCTTTGCTAATGTGGTGCTATATTTCTAGAGGAAAACAACTAATATTTTCCTCTCCTCTCTTCTCCTCTCCTCTCCTTTCTGCATTTGAGGCAAGATAAAATATGTGACTGCTTTCTGCAATCCACTGCTTCACCATGACTATCTCAAATGCTTCATTCCTTAGAAACCGCTTGTCTCCTGCCTGTGTTGGAGGGCGAGTTGCAAGGAGAGCCATGGAAACCTCTCTATGAGATCGGTGAGAGGGTCAGTCTGTCCTGTCCACAAGGCATGCACTTAGAAGGGGCAGGCTCCATTTTGTGTGAGCCCAGTCTCAAGTGGTCTCCTGATTTGACGACTATCCGGTGCAAGACACCAGGTAAGTCATTGCAGGCCCTGAATGCTGTTCAGAAGTTTCTTTCATGTACCAATTATGGCTGATATAGATATAAATAGCTAGATCTATATCACTAACATAAAGCACAAAAGACATGACTGTGTGCTTCAGCATGGGTCAAGAAAACTGACCGCCTTCTACAACCTGTTCAAACAAGATGCCTTAAGACATTTATTTTGAGGTTTCCTTCTGGCTTGTTGCTTCCCATATAGGTATTAAGTATTATCACCAACAATATTTTATGAGATTGCCTAGGGTATAGGCCACCTATTCTGCCCCTAAAATACACTTTACTTCCCACCCATGTTATGTAAAACCACCACCATATAAACTGCACCACAGAGACATGACTTCTGCAGAAGTCATCTGGAACCAGTTCAGACCAAAATCCCTCAGAGCAGAGAAGAGCTGGGGCTGGATGACTCCTTTTGCTCATTTGGCAGTAACACTGCAGGAGTTGAAGGACAGGATTATGGATTTTCCAGGTCATAGTAACAGCTGTTTAAACTCTGGGTTGATAGTGGCAAGCACTATCGGAGAGAGAAGCGGGCCGTACCATAAAACAGCTTAGTCTCAATTCATATTTTCCAGCTGTGGAGGGCAGACAAGGCTTTCTCTTGTGTATTCTTGCAATGCTGGCTAGTGATGCACAGCATCCAAGCAGCTTGCTGCTTCAGTCAGCCACATCCTTACCCAACATCCCAGGTGTATCCCTTGTCAGACTCTTGATTGGAGAAAACTAACAGCTACTACTCTTCCCCAGGGAACAGAAGGAATAATAGACCTGTAGGCAAAAAATACTGCGAATAAAATGGCTTGTAGTTGCTAGCATACAAAAGCACTAGTGATACAGAACTGCTGTTGCTTGTTGCTCCTTAGGCTTAGCCTTAGTGACTGATTTTCATCAATTTTAGTTATACCATGTATTCAAAATACAGTAATGACTAGAAACAGTCATGAATGTTTCCATCTTTAGAAACAGCTTGTTTCTTGCTGTATGGGAATATTATTAGCACAACAGAAAGAACACAGTTAAAAATTATGAGAAATATGAAATAAAAATGGAAAATATGTATGTATATACACATGCAGAGACATATTGGCACACATCTAGTTGGCCTTACTGAAGTACAGTGGGATGAGAGTGTTTACTCAATAATAGCATTGATAACAGGCAATTACAGAGGACAGACACAACCAGCAGCCCCAGACCTGGTGACACTGCTTTTTGGTGGAAATTTCTGCTTCATAGGCAGACAAGATTATGCCTGGTGTTTTTGTACTGCAGAGCTCTACAGTTCATTTTTTCCTCCTCTCTCAATTTCTGCCTGTTGCTTGGCAAGTCATAATCTGTAAGGGAGATTTATTTTAAAAATGTAACAATGTTCAGGGATATTAAAGTTCCAAGTTAAATAGAATACTATAGACACCTAATCTAACACACAAATCAGGATAAACCTTTCTCAGAAAATGTGTCTGTATGGATTAAACAAAATTTTGCTATTACTTGTTACAGACATCTCTAGAGGAATGTTTAGTAATGACCTTTTTTATTTCAAAGCTTAGAGTATAATGCAGCAGCTAAATAATAAAACATGTGCAATTCTGAAAATTTCACAAGAATCATCGTTGCTGCTATTTTTTAAATTAGCTTAAAGACCATGTGCTGGTCTGTACAATGCACTGTACAATCAGTGCATATAGATATTAAGATTCACTGTTTCTACACAGGGCTTTGGACTTTTAGCTTTTCTAGTCTCAGCAATGAAGCCATTAACTCTGAAACCTATGATAAAGCTGTTGCCAACATTTGCTAGGTATGATTCAGCACAGCTAAGTTTAGCAGAAACAGACAATCACTGCAGAACAGGAATTGAAGTTTAGTCTTAACACTGCACCTGTCTCCTTCAGTCTGACTCTTGGCCCATTGATCAATTACTGCTCAATAATTCTGAAAATCTTATTATAGTTTTTTAATACTGCACCTTCCTTCCATGAAAAAGTTGCTTTTAATGAACTTGTAAAATATGATTCATGTCACGGTTATTTAATCCAGCCCCTTTTAAGATCAACTGATAAGATGATTTCAGGGCAGACCTTTAACAGGCTTTGCTTTTCTGACCATTAATAGTGCTGTCTGTGTTCTTCTTCAGGTCCCCAGCTGGAAATAGAACTGATAGAGATTAAATGTCAGCCCTGGCAGAAACTCCAGCAGTCACAATGTGTGTGCAAACTGCCCTATGAGTGTGGGTAAGTTCACGCTGAATTTGGCAAAGACTTTCTCACTTTATTCAAGACAAATTAAATTTCTTAAGTCTTCAGTTCATGACAGATTAGAAAGCTTTACTCGTATGAGAAGGAGGCATAGTGTTTTGTTTGCTTTACAGCTCAATCAATGTCCTGTTCATCACTTACCTGCCTTGTCAGGGCTGTCAGTGGGTATTAGCAGTGATGGAATTTGGTTAGATGACAGAAGGTGAAGGAGTAATTTCAGCTCCACTTGATCTGTGAAATTGATGAAAAAAGGATAAAGTGGTATTTTTAAGATTTAGAAGATGGAGGAAGAGTTAGAACAAAGACTCTTGGGACATAAGCCATCAAAGCTAAGCCAAGTAGTCTGCTGAAATAAAGCAACTTTCTTTTCCCTGCTGAAAAAATGGAGAGATATGAAAGGTACAATAATATAATCTCTTATTTACACAGCAGTCTGTAAAGAGCAATTCTCTTCAGACCACTCATGTCACCTTTTATCACCTCATAACTTGCAGGGCAGAGTTTATTGTTTTTTATTTACTTAGTAGTCTAAGCCTACCCTCTGTGATAGGTAAAGCAGGACAAACATGACATTGATTCACTCACTGGGTACTTTGCTAACTTTTGGGGGAACAGAACCGTAAGTGAAAAGTAACAAGAATATACCTAAGATCACTTGGTGCTAATAGGCAGATGGTCCAAGGAGCTCAGTAGTCAAATATCTGGGATAATTTTCATAGGACACCAATATAGTAGATGTGAGATTTAGACATAAAATCTTACCGGTTTTACCACAACAGGAATTGAAAGTTTTGAAACCTCCAGGATGACAGACAGGGCTTTTCTTTCCCCCCTGCAGTTGGATGAAGAAAACTGAAGTCCTTGCAAATCATTTAAAGATAGGAGAACTTCTCAGTGGCATATTTACATGCATCAGACACATGGTTACAAGACCTGCATCATTACTCTGGTGCTAAGCCAAAATGAGCCCACCTTAAACATCTGAGAGTTAATATTGGTGAGCTTAGATTTTGTAGTTCCACTGGACACTTTCCTAGAGTTTGAGGCCATGGTCTTGCATCACTGATTTGGGAAGATAAAGGCCAGATTGGTAACAACCCCACTAATACTCCCCGTATCCTTAAACACCTAAATATTTTAAGACTTACTCTTTTTGTTTTAATAATCGTTAAAATGAGGCAAAACCCCTTCTTTGTTTCATAGTTTCCTCGATGTGAGTGACATAGACAAGGAGGCTCCACAATGTTAGGGAAGCTCTTAACATTGCAGACTCGGGTACCTTTGCAAGTTAAATAAATTACACCTGTTTACCTCTGCCACCTGTTTCTATTTTTTAATTACTTTCAAGATGTAGGAAGATAGAAAACTGTCTTTGTTCTTACCTGATGCCATCTTTTCACTCTGTCTTGAAATAACACGTGAAATAACAGAAGGATAAATCATCAGCTGGCTAAACAGCCTTATCCGCCAGCCTGTGGAGGTTGGAGGGCTGAAGCATGTAACCTGATCTCAGTCCTTCTGCTACCAGTGGTGGAGGTAACCTGTTCTGCTTTGCAGATGGTGAGAGATGGTGACTCTCAACAGCAGCCACAGCTCAGAGCAGTTCATAAGGGAATGCGGAAGTGATCTGGTTTCGGACCCATCATTAGTCTTTCCAATTTTCAAGAAAAAGGCATTAGAAACTTCCAGGGATAGCACAAGAACCCCACAAGAGACTCCTGCAGGGTAATTTGTCCCTCATGACACGAAGCTCATCTTTCCGTGTAAATTAGAGACAGAGAACATTCCTGGGCACTGGCGCTGCTAAACATTTCCTAGCAGAGTTTTGGCAAGGGCCAACTCACGCGTGTTTGCCAGGCACAGCTCAGGAGTTACTGCGGTCAAGGACTATAGGCAGTTTGATTAGTCCCTGTGCTCTGGGGGCAAACAGAGTTTCACAGTGTGGATACCAGCAGGTTTCTGTAGGAACATGCCCTTGTGCAAGTAGTAGTTCAGAGAACAGTTGGTATATTAATATAGAGGAACACTTTGCCTCTGGCAGATAAAGACTATCTCAACAATAAATTTTAAGTTTAATTTTAAATTTTAATATCTTTTAAAAAATACCCCCTTTCTCATCATGTTTAATTAATGTAGCATCTGTGCTTTTTAAGAGTTTTTGGCTTGTAATATATTGAAATTTATGGTCTTTCATATAATCTTAAAAAGTTAAAATCATTTGCATTGTGTTGAATTTCCTGCTTTTTAGCTTTACTGAAAGTTGCTCACCTAATATAGTAAGTGAAAGAGGAAAAAAAAATTGTTGCTCGCTTACATGTACTATTTCATTCCTTGTACTATGTGCTTTTGTAAAGGCTTATTCTTATTCAAACCTTCTTTTTCAGGTAAAAGGTGCTTATTTTTTTCATATTCCTGTAGTACTAAGCTGCAGATAGTTTACACTTTCTGTAAATTGAACTTTTAAGAGGCTTCAAAATAATCTCTGAGATAATAATTCCCAGAAGATGGAGCCAGCACTTTTCATCAGTGATCATCAGATCATTATAGATCATGCCAAAAAACGCTTCCTAACTCTCTCTCTCTCAAAAAAAAACCTCATTGCTTTGCGAGTCATTAAACAAACCTGGAGTAGGTACTTTCTTATCAGAACTTTACTTTTTCAAATTCCTCTTCCCTACTCTCACAAGCCTCTTTCCCAGGAACTGTTACCCACCTCCCTCCAACAGCTTTTGCCAATTCCTGTTCAGCCTCTCTCCTGCACCAAATACCTTTTCTTTTTCTGGGTTGACCCTAAAATATAACCCATTTTGGATACTAAATGTTTCTACATACATACTTGTGAGCTCTTCTAACTGAGAAATAATCCTTTGGAGCTGTATTTCAAAGCTCATAGTGCCTTGCGAGTGACTCTGCTGTCTTGTATTCAAGACAGTATTTTTTCATAGTGTTTTTCCCGTGGATGTAAAATGTTGCCAGGAGAGCATGTGAATTACCTACTCTGGGCATTTTGTTCACTCCACACAGACGTCACCGATTGCATGAAGTACAAAAAGCTTATGCTTTGATATTAAAATCCAGATCCCTCCTACATCTCCATCATGAAATACAAATGATAATATCTTTCTAGAACTGTCCCTGAAGAAAATATTGCTCAAGATTGTCCAGGAATCATTATTATTGCTTTTACAAACTAATTTTTGTAGGTGTTAGCATAGTGCCTGTATTCGAAGAAATTATCAAGTAAATCCCCTTTATGAACAGAGCATTGTTTTGATAAAATTCTGTGAAGATTTTATATTTGCATTTCCAGAAATTTCTCCGGTGTCTGATGTTGTAACATAACTTTTTATTTGGTAAAATTTGAGGCTTTTAAAGGAGAGGAAGGAATAAAGATATAGTCTCCTCTCTTATAATAAATAATTATGAAATAATAATACATGCCAATGTGCCTATATCATTATATGTATGTAAAACCATTTGTTGTATGCACATATATGTATATGGATATATAATGTATTAGAGAATAATTGAGATCTGAACTCTTAAGTAATGAAATCTAGATCTCATTGTCACTGAGGTCAATAGCAAGATATTCAGTAACTCCCTTGAGCTTCAAAGGGGACACACTCTGGTTCTGCTCACGTGCTGTATTCTGTGGGAAAGGAAGAAATCTGATTTATTCATGAGTCTAAGTTCTGAGTTCTCTTGCTGCCCTTTTAGGAGGTACTTTAATGAACAGGAAAAGCAGAATGGGACCCTGAATATTTTCCAATTCCTCAGCTCTTTCTAAGAGGTATCAAAAAAGCACATTTAAATAGTGCTATTCCTCCTTTTGTTTTCAGTCCTTCCATGGACGTCTGTGCTACAGAGGAAAGGACCAAGAGAAATACACTTTTAACTGTTTGCAAGATGAATGCATTGGAGTGCATGGGCAGAAAATACTCTCTTACTGATATGGAAAACTGCAAAATACCTCAGGCAAATGAAAAATCCTGTGGACCATGCCGGCCATGGGAAAAATGTGATGGTAAGGCATCTTTCATAATCGTAAGTAACAAAATGAAATTTTTATCCCTACTTAAACACTGACAATATTTCTGTGCCTACAAAGCAACTCCTGATCCTACCAGAAACATCAGAGACACAAACTATTACTTTTGCTTATACTTCACTGCATATCCCCAGTTTCCTCACATTAGGAGCCAAGGTGAATAAATATTCCCTCAGAGTAAATAGTCTCAGTCTTTTGCAGTCTGTCTTCAATGAAAGCTTTTCCATTCCCTGATCTAATTTCCCTGAGCATCCTTCAGTACATTGCCTTTGATGAAGGGTAGCCAGAAATGGAAAGATAAAGGAGCAAATTAGGTTTTCAGATGTGCCCCATACAGAAGGCACAGTTATTAAAATACTTTGAAAATAAAAAGATTATTTGTTGGGAATTTGTCTAACAGGTTGAATATGTAAAAATAATAACAAAAGGTCATCAAAATTAATTGAAGCTTCAGCAGAGACAAATGCTGGCAAAAGTTAACATGCAACACCAAAGCAAGCATGTAGTTAGGAAAAATAAATCTCAAATAGGGACTTTACCCTTATCTGATTACTTAGCTGTTCTCACTGATACATTTATTCGTGACTGTTTATTCATAGAACTGGATTATCTGATCTTAGTGAAACTGCCAGTACATAAGTAAAAAGACAAGTTTTAAATGTTTGCATGATAAGAGCTGGATCAGAGTTTGTTACTTTCCAAGGACAGACCTCTCATATGTTATCTGGACTCTGGAGTGATAGATATAATAAGTGGTACTAGCAGATTTGAAGTAGTATCATCAGAGATGTATTCAAGCCTCACATCTCAAGCATTTTCAGCAAGCTTTTCACACAAAAGCAAACAGCTTATCAAATTTGGAGAAGCCGCTTTAGGTGCATCGGATTCCTGCGACAGCAAAGTGCCGCTTGGTTACACTTCTAGTTTTTCCATTGACCCCAAATATTAGTTAATATTACTTCTGGCTAGGAAGAGCGCCCTCCACATATCACTCGATTACTCCTAGAGTATGGCCAGAAATACATTAGCCTGTTTTTCGTAGAATGAATTCACAGCCTTCTTGTGACTAGATCCCATCCTAAGTGTTTTCTTTCTCTCTGCTCTTCCTTAGCTGAATCCAAGGGCTGCGTTTGCCGCGAGGACGGGCAGTGCGAGGAGGGAGGCGTTCGGGTCTGTGCTGAAGTAGGCGGCTCTGCTGTCCGTCAGACCATGACTGAGTGCGAGGCTGGGCTCCGCAAGTGCCGGGGGGAGACTGTCACCCTTGTCAGCATAAGGCCCTGTGATGATCAGGGCAAATAAGATACGTTACAGTTCATTCTGCTTGTTACCATGAGATATGTCAAAATGTGTCAACCGTTGGGCAGAATATACTTCAAATTTTGCTCTATCATGTATTAGCTGCCATGAAGTCCACCATCGATGATGAGATTATGTTCTTTGGCTCTGAATCAGAGCTTTTCATTAGGCAGAGCTACACTCACCACTACCACTCACAAAGTGGTAGCCTAGGCTATGACTTAGCATTGACAAGGTTACTTTGCATCTCTCTCAGAATTAAAAAAATATTCCTGACCTGCAAGCACCAAACTAGTATTTACAGTGATACAGTGCAGTGTCTGACATTTGTAAATATATTTTCTTAAAGCCTCAAAAACATATATAGCACTGATCAGATTTATATTTAAAAAAAAGCTTTACAAAACAATCCATATAATTCTTCTCTTTTTAATAGTGCAACTTCTTCCTATTTTATCTTATTCAGCTGAGCAAAAAATATTCACGGCATTGAGCCTGTCTCTGTGCCTGACGCCTTTAAAGGTCAAGAAGTGCATTAATAGTAAAGTCAACTTACAATAATGAAAATAATTTTTGAGCTCATGGCTTCCTTTATAGAGAGCCACAGCATGAAAACCTGTCATTTTATATTGTCATAACCATCACCAAGAGCTAAACTTGTAGGCAAGGACAGCTCAGTTGCATTTATCGCATGCATTTGTGTTTAGTCCAAGCACCACTCTGCTTACAGATCATTGTACATGGAAGTCTTCAACCGTAAGAAAACTTTATAAAAATGAGTTATTAGAGAAAGTAGGTCCTCAGAGAAATGGAGAATCTCTGTGCACTGACCCCTGGAGATACCTTTGGATAATCTAAGATTGTTCCTAAATAAAAGGAGTTTCTTGTACCTCTTTCCTTATACACCTCAGCATGATATTATCCCGTACTGCCAGTGACATTTTTGCTCACATATGTGTGTCCTGCAAGTCAATTCAGGTACCTGTTTTAGCAATCTGATCTTCTCCTGACTATTCTCAAATGCTAGCAAGGACAAACGGCAGCCAGCAAACAGGGTGGATGATAAAGCAGATATAGGACAATCAACAAGAAGCTTCTATGTTTTTAAAGTATCAAATTTTCTTTGTTGTTAAAAGTGACTACTAGATAAAATGTTCATTTGCACATTTGTACCTGTAGTTTCCTCATATAAATAAATGCTACCCTCAGCATGATAGGTTTGTTTGCTGTGGTGCTGGGGTGAGAATTAAGACAGAATTCCAAACAATCTGGTTTTCCTTGGCAATCACCCTGCTCGGGAGGCAGCTATGCTGGTGGGAGAGTTTGCCACTACCACCCTTAACTGTCACTGCTCACCCAGGCACTCACACACCCAGAGGCACCTGCGCTCACAGGAGGGGACTGTGATGGGCATGTTTGAAGCAGGAAGAACAAGTTGGTACAGCTGAATCCTAGAACAAAACTGAGAAATCATAAAAGGTCAAGAACCCTTCTTCTTGCTTCAAAGTACTTACATACTAAGAGAGGAAAAGTTTTATACTCGATAACTTAAACAGGCTACACAAAGAGTAAACAGAGAATCAGGTATTGGAGATATGACAGCAAATTTCTGTGCAACAATGATATGAAATATTGGCTGCTAAGGTTATAGCCATATAAATGAAAATAAAAAGAAATATTAAAATAAGAACAGGGGAGACAAGGAATAAAGATTTCAGATACCTCTAATATGGGAAATAAGTACTAAGGTACAATACTAACCTATCTCAAAATTTTCAAAAAGAGCATAATTTGTTACTTCTTATTATAGGATATCCTAGCCTACAGAAATAATTGCATATTGTTACACCATTTAGCAAAATAATTTAAAATTATGCTTGGTGTTTAAATGGTACTGAAGCTATTTTTTTTCTGATCTTTTACCCATGGAAAGCCCCAACTCATCTCTGTCTTGCACCTCCAATAATTTTTGTCTTACTTAACTATTGCAAAGTGGCTTAACTGCCTGTGGCTTACTCAGAAAAGCTTAATCTCTTGTACTTGTCCCATTTCTTTTTCTAATAGCTATCATATGCCTATGTGACCTATATCACCATACACTAAATATCATATTTAGGTTTACTAAAAGAGATAGGGTTGATACCGAGAGGTCTCCAGTATTCGCCTGTGTGGACACAAGTTGTTTGAAGGATGTGCTCCTGCTAATACCCTTGTTTACCTAGAGTCCCACGTAACAAATACAAACAGTGCTGTCCAAGTTGTAGTTCGGATTGCTTGTTCGGGGAGACGTTTCGCTTATTCTCTAATTTGACCTTGGTCGTAGGTGCATCTCCTCCCTAGATCGCTGTTGTTAGAACTTGTTTTGTTGGCTGGCCAGGTTGTCTTTGGTTTGCACCTTCCACTAAAAATGGGCCAGATCCTGCAATTCTTTGTCGTATTAGGTAGTATGTACTGTTATGAAAAAAAGATTCCAAAGATTGATTTAAGTGGTGGTAGTTAGAAAACACATTAAAAAATGTGAACCACTTTTTGATTACTTTGAATTTTTGACCTGTGGTTATCAGGGGTTCCATAGGTTCCTTTTGGCTTTAATAGCTACTAATTCAATTTTCCAGTAATGGTGTGCTGGCCAGGCTGGGCTGACAACAACCATCGTGATTAGTAACAGTCCTGCTTCAAGTTTTGTATTAGGAGGCTTTCATCCCTTGTAGAGAGGCTGCCAGAGGAATACTGACTTAGAACCCAAGAGCATAACACAGTAATTTCTGTAGAATAAGACAACTCTCAAAGGGTGAATACAGGGCCTTATTTTGCGAGACTGGGTAGTAAGCCATAAGCCTGCATTCATGCAACTTTGCTGCACCATTGTACTTTGGGTATGACAGTTTCAGAGGAAAAGTTTATCAAAAGAGAATTCCTGGGAATGACAATGCCCACCATCTTTTCACCCTTCAGAATAAACCAGGGCATTTGGCATTTCTTGTGTGGAAATATTTTGGTTTTCTCCATAACACTTTCAAGCACATTTGCCCTGAACACGTCTAATTCTGTGCCTGCTGTCAGTAAACATTACTGTTATAGAGTGACTGTGACAATCACTCCTGCAAAAGGGAATCTGAGTGTAGGATAAGACTGAGTTGAAAAAAAATATATTCATTTACTGCCCTTGTCCATGCTAGGAAGCTAACAGGTGCACTCATCACAGTTATGTTCCCCCAACCCAGATCTGGGCACAATGATTCGGCTCAACCTGAAGATTCCAAATAGCAAATTTAGGGATGGGGCTAGCACAGGCGACCTTCATCCATTCTTCCCTATATAAAATCAGATACAGCAAGTACCCAGAGCTCTGCTTTGGCTCCCTCAGCCCTTTCGCTGGGAATTTTGTTCTTATTCCTGATGATTATATAGCTGTAGAGATGTTTTTATTATTTTTTAACATTCTTTGATAGCGCAGAATGACTTTTTTATTATTATTATTCTTTGTTATATAGTTTTAAAAGTTGTTTGGAGTGGATGCTGGAACCAGTCTCCCTTCACTACATCCCAGGGAAGCCATAACAACATATAATGAGATACTGTCTGGTACCCAGAAGCCTGTGTAATGGGACATGACAACTGCTTAGCCACTCACAGACACAGAATGCAAGCTTGGCATGAGAAAGGAAGAATTTGATATCAATAGAAATAGTGCCAGGGTAATTCAGTTTTTAGAATTAGTTTAGCCAAGGTTGAATCAGGGCATATTGTTTTAATAGCGATAACTTACCCAATCATGTGATTAGCTGCATATCAGGCTGCTTGGTCAAGACCTCTCCTTTCAGTTTCTGCGTGAATATGTTATTTCCTAGTAATAGTAATAAACCACGGGTCCATCCCAGACCAGGGCCCGACTGCTCTGAGCTGCATGGATGGACTATGCATCTATGTGCACATGGATGCATAGTGAAAGACAGTCCCAAAGAGTTTATAGTTTAAATGGAGAATAAGTGAAAGAAAAGGATGGCTTTTACCCTAATTTCACAAGCAGCAGCTAAAGGAGTGGTGGTTTTTGATTTGCACAAAGTTAGAAATCAGCCTGTGCAATAGACAGGAAAACCCTTTTCTGGACTCAGCCATTAGATATCAGGGCATCCTTATTTCTTTCTGACAAGACTAGCCATAGATACAGTGACTTTTAAGTATATTAATATTAACAATATTAATATTAACAAAGATGAATTCTGAACTAATAAATGAAAGGATTTACCCTAGGAACCTGACTGTAAGTACTGAGACCTTTATCCTCTATGGAACCTACCTGCACTTTTTCTTTTTAAGGAAACTTCAAATTTTTGCAGGCTGCTTACAAACAAAAATAAGTAGAATAAAGAACTAATAAATGAAATTTATTTGCTCTGAAGTATTTGTTCAGGAGCAACATTTTTGAAGAGCTGCTAAATGTTTACCGCCCCCCTCCAGCTTGCTTGCCTGCAGTTTTTAGCCTTTCTCTGAGAGCAGCTGACATGATCTGTGAGCTGACAGTGATCCCTCTGGGTAACCATGCCCTACTGGAGGCAAGATAAATCACGAGGATTTCTTCTGATAAATAACAGAGAAATAGTGGTGACTCAGTTATTCATGTCTTCAAACACAGGGAAATGTAGAAAACCACCAGGAGACCTCAAGAAATCTTGAGAACTCCTGCTTAAGAAATCCAGTAAGGCTGGCAGATAATCACCTCAATATATCAGCAAATACAAATCTCCAGGTCCATAAAATGAATTAGTCCAAGATAAGACAGACAAAACATTAATGAAGGCTGCATTTCAAATATTTCATCTAATCCCTTGGATCTTACTGTTTATCTGACACATCTAAGTCTTCTCAGGGCACATTTGTTGTTGCTTTTCCTTTCTAATTACCCACTCCATCTTTCCCTCTCCCCCCCTCCCCTCACGCCGCCTTTCCCTGCTGCCGCTGGAATCCAGCACGGGTCTCTGCAAGAACAGTTTGTGCTGTGACTCCTCACTCCTTTTCCCACCGAACCTTTGCCACATTTTCAGTCTTGTATTTGCGCAGAACAAAACATACTTCAGTTCTACTGTCCTTCATGAAACTGAGGACATTTTACAGCATTTTAGAAGCAAACAATATATTTTTTTAAAACTGTCTAAAGCTGCTAGACAGAGAGAAAGTATGGTGGTGGGTAGGTAGAAGCTTGATTTGAAGCTGAAAGGGAAGCAAGTTAGTTTAGGATCAGTGACTGGGAGGACAAGCTCTCCAGTCGTTCCTGTCGCCCTACAGCATGCACATCTTCTGGTAGCACTTGGGCCCCTTGAGCTCAGATGTTTAGATATGCTGCTATGGCTGTTGTACATCCTAATGCTACGTTAAACTAATGAGTGACTGCAGAACATCTCCTTTCAGTGAGAAAGCAAAATGAGATAATGTAGCGTTATAAAAAAAAAAAAAGGTGGGGGGAGAAAAAGGAAAAAAAAAAACATAGAAATAAAGGAGGCTGCAGTTCCTCAGAGACATCTTTACAAAACTGCCCAGCAGGAATTGGCACAGACTTCTGTTTGACGTAGACTAAATGACCACATGCTTCTTCTGGGCAAGCATTTGCCCTATCATGCGTGCCAGGACATCGTGGAGAAATCGGATATAGTGTCCTCAGAGCTTTGGGCAGTTGAACTCCTACACAACATATGCGCCTAAATAGTGCTGCCAAGAGCTCTAAATCCTGTAGCACCTTCGCACCAAGAGCCTAGCCAAAATTGAGGGCCTGCCAAGACCAGGAGAAGCCAGTGACAGAGGCCAGATGGAGTCACGGTGTGGGCTTGCTATTTACATATCAGGTACACAAAGTCCTTTTCCCCGAAACACGGCAGAAAGAGCAGCAGGTTACTAGAGGGACAAGCAGCAGGAACTGGCTGG
Organism: Crypturellus soui; assembly: GCA_032275445.1. NCBI lineage: Eukaryota > Metazoa > Chordata > Aves > Tinamiformes > Tinamidae > Crypturellus > Crypturellus soui. Next base: position 4,072,344 of record JAUBNY010000700.1, read on the forward strand.
GCTCTTTCAGACTACTGAGAGCCTCTTTCTTCTCTCTTGCTTTCACATTTTCCAGTCTATGAGACTAGATCCCCTAAGCCCTGTAGTGCATCAGTGTTTTAAGAGGAAACGTCTTAGTGCTAATACTGATACAGTATAATAAATATCTGCTTCTGCTATTAATGAAATGAGATCCTCCAGGAATGTGTAGAGGGACCAGAAGTTTCATATTTTGTGTGAAGAATATCAAGGAGAAAATGACAGCAAGCTGGTAAATTTTTGTAAATGACACTCAACTAGAGCTAAAAGCAAAACAAAACAAAGCCAAAAAAATGTTATAAGAAGTTGCTGGGAGACAGAAACCTATTGGGAAATTGAGTGATGCTGCAGCAGATGAAATTCAACTCATATTGAGACACGGTAAACTTGTTACCCATACTGATGAGCTAGACGCAGGATCATCTGAGGCCAGTGGCTTAGACAGCATCACTAAAAGCTGCTCAATAAAATGGATTGCGTGATGCAGAGCAGCAGGTGCAGAGAGTGTGGAGGGTCTTAAAAAAGTACCACAATGCTGAAAAAACCCTTCTAGTTAAAACTATTTAAAGACCAGTACCTGCATGAAATTCAGTTGTGGCTGCAATCTCAACCTGATTTTCTAGGCATTTATTTCTCTGTGTAGATTCTCTGATGATTTTCTACATGCAGTAGTGAAGTCCACACTGCATCCTTTTGCTCTGAGAAAAAAAAAAATCCTTCCTCTACATGGTTAGCTGTTTGCACAAAAGATATTACAGAATTGGTGCCTTTTGAGCCCTCCAGCTTTCCTGGAGGTCTCATCACATGTGTTGAAAAATTGGCCAGCAGGTTCAAACACTATTGAACTAAACAAACATGTAATTAACATGCTAAATTAACACCTGTGGCCCTGATCACGTGAGCTACTATTTGCAAATATCTTCACTGGAGATTGCACATCCTCAGCAGCCGTGACTACTGAGGTCGAGGGAGGTGATCCTGCCCCTCTACTCAGCCCTGGTGAGGCCACATCTGGAGCACTGTGTCCAGTTCTGGGC
>JAUBNY010000700.1:4073498-4084134 GCA_032275445.1 Crypturellus soui
GTGGCCCTGCGTGTGCAGGGGGGTTGGACTAGATGACCTCTGGAGGCCCCTTCCAACCTTAGGCATTCTGTGATTCTGTGATTCTATGACTGTGTCGGTGCTTCTGAGAAGCCCTGGAGCTCACTCTTTCGGTCTTCACCTTCACCTGCAGGTCTGTTCTGCCTCTCAGGGCAAGAGACAACCTGGGCACGAGGCTGTGCTTCCCAAAGCACTAACCAGGAATTACCCCAGCAAATCCCGTTTGGTGACAAGGGATCAGCAATCTAGTGCTCTGCCTACTGCAAAATATCACTAGTCCAACAAAAGTGTTTCAAGGGAAAACAGAATTTGCAAACACTAAAATGGTACGTGCAATTTGCATTTATAGGGTACATCCTGTCTCTGATAAAAATCCCTCTTTTTCAGATTTCTTTCCCAAATTGCCCTATATTTTTCTCTCCTGTTCTGTTAATGTCTTCTCTTACATATCTGCGGTTTGGCAAGCTTCCCCTAACTCACTCCCTTTCTCATAGGGATCAGTTTGTTGTTTTTGCAAGTTCATAACTTGATGAAGCAAGCTCATGATTTCCTTGGAGACAAATCTTTAAACATGATGATTTCGCCCACTGACCTCCAACCTAGAAAGCTGCTCCACAGTTTCTTCCTCCAGGCCCTGGGAAGTGCAATGAAAAGAATCACCTGCTCTGGTCTTGTTGCAACCTAAAGCTGTTGCATTACCATATTCATAATGTTATTACAGATCAGCTCCACTTCCATCACCGTGTGGCTCCAGTGCATTGTGCGCTGTGGTGAGCCCACGAGCCTGAGTAATAGCCGAGCCATTACCACATAGGACAGGAGACCTGGGAACATAAACTGCAATTGCTTTCTTTCTGTACCACAAGACAGAAAAGATTTCTCTGAACAGCACAAGGAGGGTGCTGGCTCCACAAGGAGCCAGAAGCTCTTCCAGCCCAGCCCTGGAGACCTCAGGGGCTCTGGGACTCCCTGCGTGTGCCCCTCGCGTGACCACCCTCACCTCCTGCGGGCAGGGCACAGTGGGCAGAGTCCTGCCCCAAGACAGGCAGGCTAGAGCGATCAGCTCATTTTAGCAGTACTGCAAACGGACTCTGAGAACAGTATTAAATATGAATATACAGAATAAATTTCAGCAAGAGGGAAGCTGTAACAGACAGCTGCAAATATTGCTGCTTTTGAGCAGGGTGGTAACTTTACCTGATTAGATCATAAGCTTTTGGCAAACCAAAACCGTATTTTTGTTTTATTGTTGACAGTTATTACACTAATACTATATGTGAGACTAGTTTTAGGTCCATGAATGCCGTATATTCACAAGATGCATGACACTTACTGACCTTGCTTATGTTATGGCCTCTACTTTTGGAGAGGCAACTAATGTGCCTACTTCTGTAAACACAAGAAATATTCTTGAATTTTAAGAACTGTGACTCAGGTGATCAAATATTATACTGGGAAGGGATGTATAATCACTGTCACAGGTACTCTACCTGTTCAGCTAGTCCAAGCACGCATAGCAGTTTTGGCAAAATCTGCTGCAAGTCCTCTGCAAATTTCATGAGTGTAATTTTCTAAGACTAAGACATGAAGGCTGGAGTTTCTTGACCAAGAATGAGTTAATTTTGATCACCTTTGTGAATGCTAGATTGCTGTCTTAATTTTAACACATGCCATTGCTCCCAGTCTACAGGATACTGTCTTTCTTCATAAAGCTCCCACCAAGAAGCAAGAAGGCTGTTCTGAAACCTTTAGACAGTGGCTACACAAAAAGTAGCAGCATTTTGAATCTGAATGGAAGAACAGTAGGAGCTTATTTCCCGCCCTCAACACACACCATTTTTAAATTAGATTCTGTGGCAGTTCATCAATAAAATACCTTTCTAAAGAGGGTAAATCTGCCAAAGATAGCCTCAGGTTTTGTATATCTGTTCTCCCTGCTCTTCTGGGCACAAGATAGCGTGATCTGGGGACCGTATTGCTGTGCTGAGGTAATACAGTGGCTGGGGCGGATCAGGATGGATTAACCAGAGCACAGAGCGATGCTTTGAGAATAGAGCCAGCATTCAGACAGAGCAGGAGTAGCATGAAGCAGAGCTGTGGCCAGCACTGACAGCCACAACTTCATCTGGCAAAGACTGATTCCTCATAGCCCTTATAGCCCCAAGTCTCCTTAATTTTAGAAATAGGGGATATATATCAAAGTCTCTGGTAGAATCTCAGCGGTGCACACCCACATATGTAGGCTAGCTACAGCCCAATGGCGACTGCAATGCCCACATCTGCATCAGTAATGAGAGCGCACAGCAGTGCTGGCCAGCATTAAAGCACTTTCATTCCCTCCAGTAAATGTGTTTTTGCACAAATGTGTGGACACACACAGGCACATGTCCATGCCATTAAGGAATGCAGCTGCTACCCAGCTTTTTCTTGGAAGAGCTCTGTGCACAGTGTCAGCCAAGAAAAATTTCACATTTACAGGAAAACCCACGGCTGTTCTCACCCTGTTATGCAGTAAATCAGAGTTTCACAATGAATGTTGACACAATAATTCTCAGAGGGATTTCACAGACAAAACAACCATGTATTCAGGGCTGCTAACAAAATAACCCTAGATTTTACATATATTTACTCAGAAATGATTCCCTAGCAAACTAAACCAAAGACATGAATATCACAGATCGTTTTATACCATTATGTATTAAATGTTGCAGGTTTAAGTCAGAGGATCTGAAAGAAAGAAGTATTTCTTGGTTTGCAGACAATATTTAAGAGAGATCTTAGTTGCTCAAAACTGGCCAACCCACTAATGTCCGAGATGACTGAAATGTTGCCAGAAAGTTTAATTTATACTTCCAAACCTGGAACATTTCTCTGGCCCTGGCCCTTTGGGCTGTCGTCTGTCCCCAGGGTTTTACAAAGGGTTTCAGAGCAGATATGGATATATAGTAAAGTAAGTTTGAGCTAGGAAACCCTAAGAAAGAGCATATTCTGCTCTATAGCAGATTTCTATAGCAGTAAGTATTCCTTAAGTAACTGTTGAATTGTGCCCAGATGTTGCCTGGGGAGGGACTACCTGCCACAGACCAAAAACCATGTTACTAAATTGAACCAGAGGGAAAATTGCACAGCCTTTTCTCAAAGCAACCCCTATCGACACATGCAGTGAAGTTGCAGAACAGCTGCTTCACTGCACAGCATCTGAACACCTAAGGGGCATTTATTGCTTCCTCAGCCTACCAAAATCAGTTTTCATCACCACAAGTTTCTAACAGCTCAGCCACAGTTTGGCCAGGAATGGAGGTCACCAGGCTGGTATTTGCCAGGTCACACTTGCTTGTTAGAGGCCTCAGAGTCCCAGCTGGCACACAGGTACCTACAGAGCAATAGTTTTCACAGAATTAAAGTATCACAGAATGTTTAAGGTTGGCAGGGACCTCTAGGGATCATCTAGTCCAACCCCCTGCTCCAGCAGGGACACCCAGAGCACGTGGCACAGGGTGGCATCCAGGCGGGTTTGGAAGATCTCCAGAGAAGGAGACTCCACAAGGAGCCTCTCTGGGCAGCCTGTGCCAGGGCTCTGTCACCCTCACAGTGAGGAAGTTCTTCACATAGAGATGGAACTCATGCAGAGATGGAACTTCCCGTGTTTCAATCCATTACCCCTTGTCCTGTCACTGGCCACCACGGAGGAAAGTTTCGCCACATCCTCCCCACATTCATCCCTGAGGTACTTGTACTTGTTGATCAATTGTCCTCTCAATCTTCTCTTCTCCAGGCTAAACAGGCCCAGGTTGCTTAGTCTTTCCTCATAAGATAGATGTTCCACTCCCTTAATCATCCTCGTGGTCCTATGCTGGACCTTTTCCAGAAGCTGCACATCCTGTTTCATTTGACTAAAAAGAAAGATGTGAGCATGGCAAAACTAAAAACCTCTTCCCACTTATGCAGTTTCCATGATGCGTACGGCAGGATGTGGCAAGGGCAGCGAGAGGTGACAAGTATCACTCTTTTAGCGAATCCTGGCTGGCAGGAACAGGTAAAGGGAGAAAGTCCCCAACAACCACGTTTTGTTCTGAACAAAGGAAATATTACAAGTCTGTGCATGCCTGTCCTAACCAGCTCTTTCCCTTGTTGTTGAGATGCCTTGTGCATCTCCGTGGCTCCTGGGATTCACGTCAGGGCCCATGGGGCAGAGATGGGCCTGTCCCCACCCCTAAGGGCACCAGGGTGGCCCCAGCATCAGGTCCCCAGCAGGGATGGGGTTGGGGACCTATGGTCAGGCCACGGCAGGGATGAAGCAGAGGAAATAGGCAGTCAGACTTCCCCTAAAGAACAAAAAGTTAATATAATTTTTCTTATGCTCTTCTTGCTCATTCTATTTTCAGAAGTCCTTGACCAGCTGGACCACAGCCCCAGCAGGTAACATTCACCACAGCTCCCCAGCTGTTCTCAAGTGCTTTGCCCAGTAGGATAAAATGCACTAAAATAACCCCATCTGTAGCTTGACAGTGGCTGACTATATATCAAATAAAGATATATTCATTGTATTCCACCCACAGATGATTAATGCTCTGCTAATATCAACTGTTTCTGATTCATAGGGCATGCAGCATAAAAGCAACACAGGGACCTCATTTAGCACTCAATACCACTTTGAGGACCAGACCTCCTGCATAGTGTTGTTGCAGCTTATCACAGCTTTAGCTCTTTAGGAGTCTGGCACAAAACACTTCCAAATATTCCTGAGAAGGAATAAAGGACAAAAAATCCACTGCTGGAAAATAAACAGATAAGCATTAGGAAAATACACATGAGTGTGTATGTTTATATACAGATATGCATCCAATTTTAACAAGGGAAGAGGAAGATTTTGTTTCACCAAACATTAGATATCTGTAGCAGAGCTATTTATATCTGGCCCAATCTCCCTTCACAGTCAACAGATAAGACAGGCATCCTTATGACATGACTCATCTGACCTGATTATAGGTATCTAACTTAAAAGACCAAAAAAATCACAAAGGGGTTGTTTCCCTCTTTCACTGATTAAAGGGTAGGCAAAGATGATTTGCTTGGATGCAGATAGACACTTTCAAGGGAAGCTCACTCCTAAAAACCAAGATCACTGTACCCAAAGCTTTGATATGTGGGATAGATATGTTCATATCTATCCCACAAAGCTTTTCCCATATCCATGTACAGAAGTTAAGAGCATTGGGGGAGCCAGTTGAAGCACCTCTTTATAGCCAGATTGACTCCTCTCAGCACAGACTTGTTAAATATAATTGCATTTTAGATGCAGAAGCATCATTTTTACTGTCTTTATCCACATAACTCCACAAGGAGAGCTGGGTCAGCTCTGTTACACGTAATGAAGCACAGTTACTCACAGAAGCCTGTTTCTCTATGATCTCCTGATGAGCAGGAAATGTGATGGACATCTTCCTCCAAATAAAAAAAAACCTGAATCCATAGAACTGGAGCTATTAGAAATGGCACTAATGGAGCTGTTATTTGAAATCCAGCCCTGAGTGCAGGCTCATGAGCATATCAGAGCAACAGTTAGCTCAAAAGAAATCTGACTGGAACAACTTCCTAACACCACCTCCAGCTTATCACTCACTTGAAAACACTCAGAGTGAAAACATTGGTACTGATCTCCTACTTGACTTGCTACATAAAGTAACTTTGCATAAGCACGTATCTAGCATATGCATCTAATAGTCACAATATATTTTGCATTAAACTTTTAAGAGATATCTACCTCCCACATAACAGTCGAAGTAAAAGGACTTGAACATTTAACACAAGATGCTCTCCTGGAGCTGGAACAAGAAAACAGAAACTGCAATAATTATGCAATGATCTGTTGATAAATATTCAAAAACTCTGCCCTTCCTTCCATACTGTCAAGGAGACACTGGATTTCCACTTTATGAGGCTTTATAAAGATAAATATTTTAATAGACACTCTACTATTCTGTTCTTTTGATATTTAGTCAAATATTTCATTCTATTTTACAGCTGCAATGACTATTTACAGAAAAGCCCAGAATGCTAGCTGCTAATTGTCCAGAAGTGGTCTCACACCTCAGCTGTCAGGCTGGGGTAAATGTATTCTATGTAAACTCCACGTATTGTCAAAACAGGGAAAAAAATAGAAATGCTGGGATGCTGTACTGTGTTGTTTGCGTCACTAAAAAGGCTCATTATGTTCATTTTGGATAATGCCTCTTCTTGCTGACATTAAAAATAAACAGAAGCGATTTTTCTGTGCACTGGAGAAGCTACATTACTGGGAAAGCCATCCTTTGAGAATCAGTACAGTCCTGGTGACCCTGGCTATCCTGACAGATGCGGTTCAGGTGTTTCTTCATCTTCACCAATTATAATTTATGACTCTAGGCAATGATCCATCAAAACAGACATTACTTGAAGCTTACAGTAGCAAAGGTAAGCAGGCATTTCCTGCCACCAATGAATAGGAAAACTCTCATTACCTAATATAAATTATCACAGTAGAAAAAGAGAGTTTATTCAAAACAGAAATATATGTATATGGCAAGAAACATTAAAAAACCCAGCTTTTTGAGATATCCTGAGATACAAGCACAGAAGCAACTTCTAAATCATTGCAAGTAGAGTCTCAACTCTCCTGAAACCAACAGCGAAGCTTTTACCAATTTCAGCAAGCAGAAGATATCATCAGGATTCAGTTCACTGCTGAACGACCACTCTTCTTGTTAGTGAGTGAGAGCTCACATATCCTGTCTGTCCCGTAATGCTCAACTGCAAAAATGAAAACTTCAGGAGTTACCCCCCTCCTCAGAAAAAGAGAACACCACAAGTCTTGAATGCCCATAAAGCACACAACCATTTTGAAAACGGGGGTACTAGAGAAATGGGGCAGCAAGTGAATTCTCAGCTCAAAAAAAAAAAAAATAAGGAACACACACATACATACACAAAATAACTTAATCCAGCAATATATCATGGTGAAAATGTGGGAGAAAAATCTTCACAACAAAAATTGCTAGACAGTAACACCACATTCAAGCCTTGTAATGAAAAGCCAATATTAAGGATGGAAGATCACAAAATCTTAACCACTTGATGAGGATACAGAAGGCATGAGCTACCTTTCTGAGTGATTATTCCCCTTGGAAATGTAACCAGCAAGAAAAAAATAAGGCTATTAAAAAACAGAAGCTGGGGATAATCAAATCTATAAACCTCCTTCCCTCAGACAATTACCAGCCTATTAATATGAATCTTCAGTTGGAGGAAAGAAGTAGAGACTTATAAGAGCAAGCCCAGTTGTTTATTTTAATCATTTTACTATAAACTTTAAGCAGGAAAACGCAATGCAGCAGGATTCACCATTTTTTTCCTTGAGCTCCGTTCATTTGGCACTGGCTGTACCTGTTCTGGGGAGCTCAGCAACACCCTAAGTGTAGGTTTCTAACAAATTTCTTAGAGGTGAAATTACCATTCCAGCTCAAGCTCCACACCCTGCTCCACACTCTGCTCAGTCCCTGGCCATGTTATGGTTATTCATAAAACAGGTTATATGCAGACAGATACCTGTCATGATAATTTTCCCCCTATAATTTTCATTTTTTTCTGGTAATTTAAGAAAGTGACCTTCAGATTTTCCCCCTCATTTGAAGGCAAGTTTCTAATCCTCATTTTTGCAAATCCTGACTCAAAGTCAACAGACAAGCCCAGAATGCAAACAATTCCCCCCTTCATATATGATGAAAAACTTCGTGATTTTGAAGGCCTTGCTGACTGTGGCAATGTACGTGCAGTTGGCAGTACTGTGGACCATTCCCTGAACTTGCACCTCCAGTGCCCATGCAGGCGATGGCCGTCATGACCACATGCCAGATCTTCCTACCTGGCAGCTGCACACCTGGCAAAAGTGAAAGGATGGGGCCATAAACGGCTGAGGAAAGAAAAAGTTTCAGCTGACACAAGGAGAAACCAGAAGGGCAGAACTCCCTTTCCTCTCCGCATTCCTTCCTCTGCTCATGCACCGGAGTTACTGGCATTGGAAGTAATCCCCATATCCCACATTCAAGCTCAGTTTCAGACCAAAAACAAACAAAACAAAGAACAAACAACCTAATTTTCCCCCTCCTCCCAGGAATCCAGTAAGTTAGGCTCAGTTTCTTTCCATCCTCTGTTTTCGAAGCATTTGTGCTTTCGCTGAGTTTTTGGCAGGGTGGGGAGATCAGGGTGGCTGCCACACGGCTGCCGCCGGTTACCCCAGGCAGCTCTCCGGGTCCAGCACCTCTATTTTCACTCCAGCACACTTCATAGCTGCTAGTGTGCAAAGGCTGACTGCCTTCCTCCTCCTGCTCGACACCATCTGGATGCAGTGAGTCTGGCTGTCGTCTTTGGGGCACTGGTAAGGCAGCAAGCAGGAGCACTGGCTCTCTGTCAAAGAACATGTTGGCATTTTAGCTGAAAATCTCATGACTAAACACATTTATTTATAGTTTGACAACATTTCAAAATCAGCAGGGAAAAATATCGTTGCAGGTTTATGAAACATTAGTTTGAGAGTCTATTGTGCACACAAAAATATCAGGCTATTAGAAACAGAGACAAAAAGCTTTAAATTTCAGTTTTTACTGCACTGGGCCATACAGCAGCAGAAATGAAATTTCTAACAATTTTTATCCAATGGTTTTCCCTGACCTTTCTTCTAAACAAAAAGTTATTAACTTGACTTTCTGTTCTCAACTATCCTTGCACACAAAATTGTTGTGAAATTGAGTCTTAAGGTCAGTATTGTGTCAGGTTCTATTTCATTAAACCTCCTTTTAAGAATGTTAAGCTATTTGCTGTTGGCCTTGCTAATGCTCGATACTGCCTGTTATTTCATTACCTATTTCTTATCTATCAGATTCTGACTTTTTAGATACTTACCCAGAAGTTACCTAGGCAGGAAACTAAGCTTCTGAGTTCCTTTTCTTAAAACATGTGAAAAGTGTGTTTTTTCATTGGTTTAGTTTCTTTCACATGGTACTGCACTATATTCTGCCTCAGTTAACAGCAGCTATTCATGCTCAGGAATGCAAAAGCTTCCACACGTTGAATGTTTGTGCTTGCTTGTAGGAAAGAGGACTTTTGTGAAAGTGAGGATTCAATTCAAACCTCCTAAATACCATAATGAAATCTTATTTTACTTAAATTAACTCTTACTTGCACTCCCATTTTTGCTTCCTGAACAGGACTCCTGTCAGTCTTTTGGAGAACAGCAGGCACAAGATCCAGCTTTGAGCCACCTCCACAGTGGGAGCAAACCTAGACTGCTTTAGGGCTCTGGAGTAAATAAGCCCATAGTCTCTCTAAACTGTAATTGCCTTCTGAAAGTTCCTGCACACTGCATTGCCCAACATGCAAACTTGATCCTGGCCTCCTCTTGAGCCCCACACAGGAGCAATACCTCATGTAGTAGCTTTACAGCCATCTACCTCAAACTCTATACTGTGAAAATCATCGTGAATCTGTAAAATCAAGTTTTACAATTGCTGCTCATCACTATTGCCTTTTTATTTCTCATCAATAGACAAGGTATGATACGGATCATCTTTGTCTCTGGAAGCAAGTCGGGGAATGAGTGCAGCTGTCACTCAGCCTTTTCCTGGCAAACATGTTACGGGTGCCAGGCCAGCACCTCATAAGCTTACAGAAAAATCCACTGCTCTTATTAGCCATTTACACAGTAAATAGCCAAGTTGTGCAATAGTGTTTATAATATAATCCTCTTAGGGATTTCATCACACAGCTTAGTTCATTAAAACTCTTAATGAACGCAGTTTTCACATATGGGTATTTGCAAGATTTACCATTAAAATCACATTAAGCTTGATGGCCCCTGCCTTGCTTTCTAAGTAGTACCATGATTTAATTTCATAATTTAATTATATGCTATTGAGGGTGTGAGCCAGATTAACTCCTGAAGTAATAGTTATAGTATTCTCACAAGGAATAGGACATAACATTTTGGAGCAGGTTTCTGTGGTTGAAGATTTAAATACTAGTTCTTCTAAAATCCCTTAATCTTCAAGTTCCTTTTGTGCCTTAACTACAAATCAGTGGCAGCACTACTTAACTTCTAGTGAGTGGCAGGAAGAGTGTGCAACACACGGCAGGAGGGATAAAGGAGCTGCCACACTTCCATACTCTTCTCAACACAGATTGCTCAGAGAATGCAGACCACAATGTCTGTACATCTCATTCTTAGAGCGATGAAGCAACCAGCATGCTTTATTTTCACCACCTAAACGCTGGATAAATCACACCATACCTGCACACTCTTCCCAATCATAGCAGGTGTCATAGCCACATGGCACTTTCTTCAGGCTATTTGTAGAGAGCTTTGTCCTTTCAACCGCCCAGTCTTGGCTGGCATCACTACGGCAGGGGCCAACATACAAGAAATGGAATGACTGCTCTTGGAGGCAATTCTCAGCCAAATACTCGCAGCTGGGCTTTGTCATGGTCTGTTCCGAAGCAGCATGCAGCACACAGATGTCTTCTGAGTAGTGGCTGATCCAGGGATAAAAAAAAAAAAAAAAAAAAAAAATTAATTTATTTTATTAGA
>JAUBNY010000700.1:4084234-4094916 GCA_032275445.1 Crypturellus soui
CTGCCTCTGCACCACCTGGGTGTCTTGAACTGCCTGTAACTGCTCTTGGAGGAGCTGATTCCTCTCCTGTTCCTCCTCTAGCTGCCCCGCTAAAGCCTTATATGCACACAGCAGAGCACCTCCCATCCGGCCAGCGTGTTCCAGTCGGACCGAGTTCTTAGTACAGTCAGTCTCTACAAACCGACCCCAATACTGTAACACCGCCACGGGGTCCTTCTGGGTCCACAGTTCAGGAGATACTCGGGTGCAGGTTTCCCATCAGTCCCATAGAGTATCCCATGGTCCTGGGTCCCATTCAGAGTGTTCCCTCGGAGGCGCAGCCTCCCTGCAGTCGCCACTGCTGCCTGCAGCACTCCCGAAAAAGAACCACTGCATATCACAGTGGGTCTTGTATCGGCCCACATGACAACTATTGTTCCTATCAACACACCTTTACTAACAATCCCAATTATAAAAGGCTGTCAAGGTGTGGCAGAGAACAGTGAATTCTTATAACTGTTACACAATAAAGACCACAGACACAAACAGCACAAACACAGTTTCTATCCAGTGGCACGACCTCACCTAGCTGTGCACTCCACTAGTGTGTTCCACTGTTTCAATTGCCAAATCCCATCCTTGTTGCCATTTATGTTGCGGTTAGGCTCGGGATTCAACAATAAACATGCAAAATGAGGTGGCTACATGGAGCCTTTATTCAGGTGAAAACATATAAAAGCAGCAAAGTACGGATAGTTACTCACGAGGTACCACTTGCCAGCAGGATACTGAGACCGAACATAATCTCCAGCTGGCAGATTAGAGAGAGGGAGTTGCTGACCGGCTCCCGTGAAGACAGCATAGGCCCCAGTGTTAGGAGTTTCTCCTTCCCCCCCCCGCTCTCTCTGCACTGTCCTCTTTATGCCCAGTGCGTCCTGTCACGTAGGGCCAGTACAACCCAGCAGACAGGCCGGGGGGCGGACAAACTCCACCTTCAGTCACATAACCTTCCCTCCTGGGTGCGCAGGTGCGCATGCCAGTAGCGGGTCCCAGCCCTCAGTCTGACGGTCCTGTCTTCCTCATCTTTTTCCTCCTTCCCAGGTTTTTGACCTTCAAAACTGGTTTAGAGGACGTCTGCGGTTAAGTTGGCTACAAGCCCGGTCAAGCGGCCGTCTTCAACTGGTTTTGGAGGAGGTCGGCTGTGAACCTGGCTGAGCAGCCGCCTCCATGTTCCTTATCGCTCAGCTCAGGCAGGCAAACCTCTTCTGTCTCAAGGTCTGGATTCTGTTTCACACAGGAGTTTTTTATGACCTTACAGATCATAAAAATTTCCACCTCCTATACAGCACTTCATTTAGCACTCAACACTACTTTGAGGACCAGACCTCCTACATAGTGTTGTTGCATCTTATCACATTTTTAGCTCTTTGGGGATCTAGCACAAAACACTTCCAAATATGCCTGAGAAGGTTCAATTTCCTTTGGACATATGGAAGACAAATTCTAATCTAAAAGACAAAAAACTCAGTGCTGGAAAATAAACAGATAAGCATTAGGAACATGTACATGTGTGCGCACGTTTATATACACATATGCATTCAATTTTAAAAAGAGAAGAGGAAGGTTTTATTTCACCAAACTTTATACATCTATAGCAGAGCTATTTATATCTGGCCCTATCTCCCTTCTCAGTCAACAGATAAGACAGGCATCTTTATGACTTGTCTCATCTGACCTGATTTTCGATATCTAACTAAAAAGACTAAAAAAAAAAATCACATCCCCAAGGGGTTGTTTCTCTCCTTCACTGATTAAAAGGTAGGCAAAGATGATTACCTTGGATGCAGATAGACACTTTTAAGTGAAACTCACTTCTAAAAACCAAGATTGCTGTACCCAAAGCCCTCCACATCAGGAATGCCCACATCTATCCCAAAAAGCTTTTTCCTTATCCATATGCAGAAGTTAAGAGCACTGGGGGAGCCAGTTGAAGCACCACTTTATAGCCAGATTGACTCCTCTGACCACAGACTTGTTAAATCTAGTTGCATTTTAGATGCAGAAGCATCATTTATACTATCTTTATCCACATAACTCCTCAAGCAAAGCTGGGTCAGCTCTGCTGCACGTATTTGAAGCACAGTAACTCACAGAAGTCTGTTTCTCTATGATCTCCTGATGAGCAGGAAATGTGATGGACATCTTCCTCCAAATAAAAAAATTGAATCCATGGAACTGGAGCTATCAGAAATGGCACTAATGAAGCTGTTATTTGAAATCCAGCCCTGAGTGCAGGCTTATGAGTGCATTAGAGCACCAGTGAGCTCAAAAGGAAACTGACTGAAACAACTTCCTAATACCACCTCCAGTTTATCACTCACTTTGAAAACACCACCAGTAAAAACATTGGTACTGATCTCCTACTTGACTTGCTATATAAAGTGACTTTGCATGAGCATGTATCTAGCATATGCATCTAATAGTCACAGCATATTTTGCATTGAACTGTTAAGAGATACCTACCTCCCACATAATAGCTGAAGTAAAAGGACTTGAACATTTAACACAAGATGCTCTCTTGTAGCTGGAAGAAAACAGCAACTGCAATAATTATGCAATGGTCTGTTGATTAATATTTGGCTTTTGAACCCTACCCTTCCTTCCATACTGTCAAGGGGACATTGGATTTCCAATTTATGAGGTATCATAAAGATAAATATTTTAATAGACACTGTATCTATATTCTGTTCTTTTTATATTTGGTCAAATATTTCATTCTACTTTACAGTTGCAATGACTATTTACAGAGAAGCCTAGAATGCTAGCTGCTAATTGTCCAGAAGTTGTATCATGCCTCAGCTGTCAGGCTGGGGTAAATGTATTCTATGTACACTCCACATATTGTCAAAACAGGGAAAAAATTAGAAATGCTGAGATGCTGTACTGAGTTGTTTGCATCACTAAAAAGTCTCATTATATTCATTTTGGATAATACCTCTTCTTGTTGTCATTAAAAATAAACAGAAGCAATTTTTCTGTGCACTAGAGAAGCTACATTACTGAGAAAGCCATCCTTTGAGAACCAGTACAGTCTTTGTGCCTCTGGCTATCCTGACAGATGCAGTTCAGGTGTTTCTTCATCTTCCCCAATTATAATTTATGACTCTAGGCAATGATCCATCAAACCAGACATTACTTGAAGCTTACAGTAGCAAAGGCAAGCAGGCATTTCCTGCCACCAATGAACAGGAAAACTATCATTATCTAATATAAATTATCACAGTAGAAAAGGAGCGTTTATTCAAGACAAAAATATACGTATGTTGCAGGAAACATTAAAAAGCCCAGCCCTTTGAGGAAACTGTTAGTCTCCTGTGGTATAAGCACAGGAACAACTTCTAAATCATTACAAGTAGAGTCTCAACTCTCCTGAAATCAACAGTGAAGCTTGTACCAATTTCAGCAAGCAGAAGATATCATCTGGATTCAGTTCATTGCTGAACCACCATCATTCTTGTTAGTGAGTGACAGCTCACATATCCTTTCTGTCCTTTAATGCTCAACTGCAAAGATGAAAACTTCAGCAGTTATCCCCCTCATCAGAAAAAAAGAGAACACCACAAGTCTTGAATGCCCATAAAGCACACAACCACTTTGAAAAAGGAGGTACTGGAGAAATAGGGCAGCAAGTGAATTATCCACCTTTTTTTTTTTTTACACCACAAAATAACTTAATCTGGCAATATATCATGGTGAAAAATGTGGGAGAAAAATCTTCACATCACAACAAAAATTGCTAGACAATAACACCACATTCAGGCCCTGTAATGAAAAGCTAGTATTAAGGATGAAAGGTCACAAAATCTTCACCACTTGCTGAGGGTACAGAAGGCATGTGCAACCTTTCTGAGTGATTACTCCCCTTGGAAATGTGACCAGCAAGAAAAAAATAAGAGTATTAAAAAAAACAGAAGCTGGGGATAATCAAATCTACAAACCTCCCCTAGACAATTACCAGCCTATTAATATGAATCTTCGGTTGGAGGAAAGAAGTAGAGACTTATAAGGGCAAACCCAGTTGTTTATTTCAATCATTTTACTATAAATTTTAAGCAGGAAAACACAATGCAGCAGGATTCACCACTTTTTTCCTTGAGCTCCATTCAGTTGACACTGGCTGTACCTGATCTGGAGAGCTCAGCAACACCCTAAGTGTAGTGTTCTAACACCTTCTTAGAGGTGAAATTACTATTCCAGCTCAAGATCCACACCCTGCTCCTGAAGAACTCTGCTCAGCCCCTGGCCATGTGTGATGGTTATTCATAAAATGAGTTATTCGCAGACAGATACTTGTCATGATTTTTTCTCCCCCTCTAATTTTCATTTTTTCTGGTAATGTAAGAAAGTGACCTTCAGATTTCTTCCCCTCATTTGAAGGCAAATTTCTAATCCTCAGTTTTGCAAATCCTGAGCCTAAGACTCAAAATCAACAGACAAGCTCAGAATGCAAACAATTTCTCCCTTCATGTAAACTGATTAAAAATCTCATGATTTTGAAGGCCTCACTGTGACAATGTACATGCAGTTGGCAGTACGGTGGACCATTCCCTGAACTTCTACCTCCAGTGCCCATGCAGGTGACTGCCTTCATGACCACATGCCAAATCTTCCTACCTGTCTCCTACACCTGGCAGAAGTGAAAGGATGGAGCCATAAATGGTTGAGGAAAGAAAAGTTTCAGCTGACACAAGGAGAAACCAGAGAACCAGAGGCAGAACTCCCTTTCCTCTCCCCATTCCTTCCTCTACACATGCACCAGGGTTACTGGCAGTGGGAGCAATCCCCATACCGCACATTCAAGCTTAGTTTCAGACCAAAAACAAACGAAACAAAAAACAAACAAATTAATTCCCACCCTCCTCCCAGGAATCCAGTAATTTAGGCTCAGTTTCTTTCCATCCTCTGTTTTCAAAGCATTTGTGCTTTCAATGAGTTTTTGGCAGGGTTGGTCAGCCCATGCAGGGTGGGAAGATCAGGGTGGCTGCCACACGAGCTGCTGCCGGTTACCCCAGGCAGCCCTCCGGGTTCAGCACCTCTATTTTCACTTCAGCACACTTCATAGCTGCTAGCGTGCAAAGACTGACTGCCTTCCTCCTCCTGCTCGACACCATCTGGATGCAGTGAATCTGGCTGTCGTCTTTGGGGCACTGGTAAGGCAGCAAGCAGGAGCACTGGCTCTGTCAAAGAGCATGTTGGCATTTTAGCTGTAAATCTCACGACTAAACACATTTATTTATAGTTTGACAATCTTTCAAAATCAGCAGGGAAAAATACCATTGCAGGTTTATGAAACATTATTTGAGAGTCTATTGTGCACACAAAGATATCAGGCTATTAGAAACAGAGACAAAAGCTTTAAATTTCAGTTTTTACAGCACTGGCCCATACAGCAGAAATGAAATTTCTAACAATTTTTATCCAATGGTTTTCCCTGACCTTTCTCCTAAACAAAAAGTTATTAACTTGACTTTCTGTTCCTAACTATCCTTACACACAAAGTTGTTGTGAAATGGAGTCTTAAGGTCAGTATTGTGTCAGGTTCTATTTCATTAAACCTCCTTTTAAGAATGCTAAGCTATTTGCTGTTGGTCTTGCTAAAGCTTGATAGTGCCTGTTATTTCATTATCCATTTCTTATCTATCAGATTCTGACTTTTTAGATACTTACCCAGAAATTACCTAGGCAGGAAACTTAAGTTTGAGTTCATTTTCTTAAAACATGTGAAGAGTGTGTTTTTTCATCAGTTTAGCTACTTTCACATGATACTGCAGTATATTCTGCCTCAGTTAACAGCAGCTACTCATGCTCAGGAATGCAAAAGCTTCCACATGCTAAATGTTTGTGCTTGCTTGTGGGAAAGAGGACTTTTACAAAAGTGAGGAAGAAAGTTCAGTTCAAACCTCCCGAATACCACAATGAAATCTCATTTTATTTAAATATACTCTTATTCGTGCTCCCATTTTTTGCTTGCTGAACAGAACTCCTGCCAGTCTTTCAGAGAACGGCTGGCACAGGATCCAGCTTCAAGCCACCTCCACAGTGGGAGCATACCTAGACTGTTTTAGGGCTCTGGAGTAAATAAGTCCATGGTCTCTCTAAATTTTAATTGCCTTCTGAAGGCTCCTGCATGCTGCATTGCCCAAGGTACAAACTTGATCCTGGTCCCCTCTTGAGCCCCACACAGGAGCAATACCTCATGTGGTAGCTTTACAGCCATCTACCTCAAACCCTATATAGCACAAATCACCTTGAATCTGCAAAATCAAGTTTTACAATCACTGCACATCACTATTACCTTTTTATTTGTCATAAATAGACAAGGTATGATAAGGATCATCTTTGCCTCTGGAAGCAAGTAGAGGAATGAGTACAGCTGTCACTCAGCCTTTTCCTGGCAAATATGTTATGGGTGCCAAGCCAGCACCTAATACACTTACAGAAAAATCCACTGCTCTTATCAGCCATTTACACAGTAAATAGCCAAGTTGTGCAACAGTGTTTATAATATAATCCTCTTAGGGATTTCGCCACACAGCTTAGTTCATTAAAACTCTTAATAAACACAGTTTTCACATATGGGTATTTGCAAGATTTACCATTAAAATCACATTAAGCTTGATGGCCCCTGCCTTGCTTTCTAAGTAGTACCATGATTTAATTTCATAATTTAATTATATGCTATTGAGGGTGTGAGCCAAATTAACTCCTGGAGTACAAAACTAGTGGTTATAGTATCCTCACAAGGAATGGGACATATTTTAGAGCAGGTTTCTGTGGTTGAAGATTTAAATACTAATTCTCCTAAAATCACAAGTTCCCTTAATCTTCAAGTTCCTTTTGTGCCTTAACTACTAATGAGTGGCAGCACTTCTGCTAAGGGGAAGGAATGTATGAGTGTGCAACACACAGTAGAAGGGATAAAGGAATGGCCACACTTCCATACACTTCTCAACACAGATTGCTCAGAGAATGCAGACCACAATGTCTGTACATCTCATTCTTAGAGCAATAAAACAACCAGTATGCTTTATTTTCACCACCTAAACGCTGGATAAATCACACCATTCAGAAGTCATACCTGTACACTCTTCCCAATCATAGCAGGTATCAGAGCCACATGGCACTTTCTTCAGGCTATTTGTAGAGATCTTTGTCCTTTCAATAGCACAGTCTTTGTTGGCATCACTGGAGCAGGGACCAACATACAAGAAATGAAATGACTGCTCTTGGAGGCTATTTTCAGCTAAATACTCACAGCTGGGCTTTGTCATGGTCTGTTCCAAAGCAGCATGCAGCACACAGATGTCTTCTGAGTAGTGGCTGCCCCAGGAGAAAAAAAAAAAAAAGGAAAAAAAAGAAAGCTATTTTAGTAGACTATGGAACAAGTCCATGCTTCTAAACACTCTGCTGGTGTAGGATGAAGAGCTACAGGAAAACCATGACCAGACTGTGTATATTAAGAACTGAGGTGGTCTCAACTACTGCAGCATCTGGACTTTGGGAAGCCCCCAATACCTCAGCCTAGTCCCTTTGAGACAAGGAAGCTTTATTCCCATTCAGCACATCAGAAGTGAAGGGTATGTCTACACAACAAAATGGAAGAGCTCCATGTATGCTGTTACCTTCACACTAAAAAAAAAAAAAAAGGCACAGTAAACTAGCACAGACCCTAGGGGTAATTTGGCTGAATTAATGTAGCACTGATGCAATGGATGCAAGTTTGCTTCTGAGGCATAATTAGTTTGGGACCAGTGGCAGGCAAACAGCTATGCTGCTTATAGATCTTTGAGGTATTGCTCATGGTTCCTAAGTGGATTCATTCTCTGCTTGTGCAGACATTCCCAAACAGCATCGCATAGTGGAGTTTGATCATTTTCCAGAAAGTAGGAGCAATACTAGCTCACCTAGGGTAGGCTTCTAGGGGTTAAGCTTATAGCCTTAGTCATCAAAATCTCTCTTAGTTATCATAGGATTCAATCGGTCTATTTGTGAGAAAACCCTCTGAATGTGTTCTCTGTCTACTCAATTGCTTCTGTGGCAGTACAGATGTCTGGTTATCTGGGGACAGATATGAGTGAGATGAGCCCCATGGCAAGGGATTGCCCACGGTCACACAAGAGCTCTGCGGTGGGATGTAGTTGATCTTGACTCTAGAACAATACAGTCAGTATTTGGTCTGTGCTTATCTTTCCCATCCCAAGCACCAGAAAAACACTCAGAATTGTACCACACTTCCATTTCTATCAGGAATTTTGTACCATTCCTATCAGGAATTTTGCTAAAAATCCTCCAGGAATAGAGGAATGCTCTATTTGCTGCAAAGCTCAAAGGCCAGGTCGTGTTCCATGAAGAGACAGAACGTCCAAGTCTTGTGTACTTTTATATGTTCTGGAGACATACACATGTATTTTTGCAACATATTCACCTGAAAAAAGGGTAGCTTCAAACATATGGCTGTGGAAATTTAAGATGACAGGGAAAATTAAGAAACTGGGGGGAAAAAAAAAATCTTTTTTCTAGTGAAAGTATTTATCTTACCCACAAGCCCTCTCCTGGAGACACACAAACACACCAAGATCCAACCTGTTTTTTTTCTGTTTTGCAAACATTTCTAATCATAGTTTGCTCATCTGAAACAAAAAGTAAGAGTTAGAATGAGTAAAGAATTGACCATAATTACCTTAGTAAATAAAACCTAAAACGCATTAATTTCAATCTGTCCCAACTTTCTGTCTTCAAAAGCCCCCATGGTTGGGATTCCACAATGATATGCTACTCTCTGCAAGACACTGGAAAAGCCTATACAAGATGAAGCTTCAACCATATTCATTCTCTTACTTTGCTTTCATAAAGCCTTGTTAATACAACTGCTTAAAAAATATTCACAACTTTGTAGCTAGCATATTGTACAGTACAACAGGTCCCAAAAACATGAACTTAATGCAGAAGTTTGTGGCTGACTTTATATGGTGCTGTGATAACCAAAAAAAGTAAAATCAAAATTAACGATCAGTTGATCTGTCTTAAAATCATTCATCTGCCTCCCAGTTCTACCTAGCTAAAGCAAACGCAACACAATCACATTGTGGATCCCAGCAGTAGAGCAAAAATAGCAGGAATTAGTTGTTAGGAATACTAATCTTTTTCACATGTAATAGATCTTGAAATAGATGGTGACCAGGACAGATCTTCTCCACAAGTATACTCTGTTCGACCAGTGACTATATACCCAGCTTGGTAGCTTAACTTAATAGTTTCAACAATATTCTACTGTTGTTTAAATGGTGAAATCAGGACACTAAGAGGCTAGTGGCCTTAGGCATACTGAAAACTGCAATAAATAAGAAAAAAAAAATGTTGTTTTCATGGTGCAAGAATATTTACAGCAAGTTATAATGCTTAAGTTGAAGAACCAAATAGTCACAATAATACTGAACACTTCTGAGTGACATTTAAAACTAATATTTATCATAATTAAGCCTAGAAATTTTCAATGCACTGTCATGTCAATTATAGCATTCTATCAATAACTAAATAATTACTTATTTCTAATGTATGCTACTATGAGTAATTCAATTTTAAAGTATGTTAAAATAAGACTGTCCATAATAAGTCCAATCATAGCATATTTTTAAGTTGTTTTGTAAATGAAGCAATAAACAAGGCAAAGTGAATGGCCATAGAAAGCTCAAACATGTTTATGATAAAATTATGATTAAAAAGTCTATAATAAAATTAATATTAACAAGGAGTTCTAGCAAACTATTGGAGCCTCTCCTATGTGGAAACCCAGTCAGTTTTGATCCTTAATTTTGATTGGACTATAAATACATTGAGGTATTAATCTGTTGTGTAAATTTTCAAACCAATCAAGATGGGTTAGAGATATGTCTTCCACTTAATATAAAAAAGTGGAATGCTTTCTTCAGGATAACTGTCAGGCACTTAAAGATCACCTTGATAAGTCTGGAAACAAAATATGAGTCCTTCTTTTGAAGACAGAGAACTAAAGTGGAGAAGGACCATATTAAATCCATCTTGGTTTTCCACAGGACTGAACATTGCGATATCCTTACAGTATGTGTAATAGCTTCACTCCTGAAAGGGGAAACTGAACTGAAAGAAAAGTCTTAGTGTCACCGAAAATCGGGAATGAACCTCTTAACACCAATGCAGTATTAAGAAGCAGGCATTCACTTTATTGCAGCGCTGGGGGGGATAGTGCCACCTATCATGCATACCCTAAGGTGCACTTGCTAAAACTTTTATTTGTCTATTATCTACATATGCATTAAACTCTAGGAGTGATCATACATATTCATTCTATTTCCCGGAACTAATTATAATATACCCCACCCTCGTGTGCATGCGCCCTCTGTCCCTTTGGTGGTCTCTGGTGGTCCTTTGAGACCTCCTGGTGGTTGTCTCGCTGTGTCCACTTGATGTCATTCCGGAACTCACTTCCATATACGGCCCTATTTTGGCTCAGAGGCCCTGTGTTGGTCCTACTGCCCAGTTCTAGACAGTCCTTTGAAGATACGGTGGTCCTTATCTTCAACCGGTCTTTGCTGTTCTTGTTCATATTCTCTCATGATATCCTGGGAACATCTGCTGTTCTATCTGTACCTTCCAGTGACAACAGC